>BMAV01018836.1:53568-65628 GCA_019973955.1 Trichonephila inaurata madagascariensis
TGTGTGTGTGTGTGTGTGCATATTACCTTGGACAAGTGGTTAACACAATTAAAATGGCTTTTATACCATTACATTCCCTCTCGCCGAATTTTTAAGGCAAGCAATATACTAAAATGTCGGCTCCGTGGCTTAGAGGTAGCGTATGCACCTCGTAAGTCTAAGGGCGGGGGTTGCAGGTTCGACTCGATTGAAGTCCATAGATTTTCTCAATGGGAAAACCTTAGGCATGCATGTCATATGATTATATGACGTGTAAAAGATCCCTTGAGTATCAACTTGACTTTGGTACTCTTGGCTAAATAAATCAAGCAATATTTAGCACCCGACGAGAGCTTGAATTAAATATTAGTTCAAGAGTCAAAACTTGGTAGCGACAGCCGCCACTAAATGGTTCCACCAATGAAATGGCTCTCACACACTTGAGAATTCACCGCCTCTATATAGTCTAATCTGCCAAAATGCAGTCCATTTCGAAGAAAAAAAAATGTAATTGTGTAAAATCGTGTTTTATTAAAATTTTCATAATAGGAGGGTTAGAATGTGCGATGCCAAAGTTTTCATGCTGCGTTAAATGTATATCAATGTGTGCTCTGACCGTTCTCTCTTTATTAGTAAAATATAATTATTTAAGGAAGTTTGTGGTTATATAACATTATTACTGTGAATAAATCACACTCATTGCTGATAATTTATGATATAAAATGTGATATACATGTGATTACATATATAACATTATACGTGTATTTTGTGATTATATATAGGTTTCATATGTACAGTAAGATGTATGTCTCTGATCTGTAAAACCTCCGTAAATGTAAGAAAAGAAGGGAAATGTGTGATATAAAACAAAAAGTGTCCAAAGCAGAGAAAGATCCTTAGGGCATCCCAATGGTGCATCAGCTTGTTTCATGTTACATAAGAAATCACACACGAGAACACTAAAAGTATTTTTTATTTTATTATTATTATTATTATTTACTTGATTTTAAGGGAAAACGTAGTAAAAAAAAAAATGTGGAATTTAATTCAGATAAAATATGATACATTCACACTTTTTTTAGTGCGTTAAGGTATCCGACTACGTTCGGAACCGTGATTTTGCAAAAGCGTATAAATGGATAATATTTATCATATTTAGTGTCACTTAGATTAGAAAATGTATATAAAATTGTTTTAAGAATAGTATTACAATAAAAAATTATTTAAGTACAATATTTTGACAAAAAAGGAACATAGAATGAACAATTTTCAAAATGTTCTCCTTTAGTGAAAAATACTTCGATTATAATAATATTTTGCCTGTATATAGCTCAGACCTCTGTACAAAGGCTCAAACTAGAATTTTTGAAATATATAACTTAGAAGTGGGTTTATCCATGTTTTACGACAACAGAGAGGGGAGAAATTTTAAGAGAAAAACGCCGATAATTATTTCAAATGGTTGTAACTCTGAGAATAATGTGATTTTTTCAAAAATTGTAGTGAAGCCTCTGTACAGAGGCCTGAGCTATATAAAGACAAAATATTATTATAATAGAAGCATTTTTCACAAAAGGAGAACATTTTGAAAAAAAGTTTTTCTAAGTTAATTTTTTGCAGAAATATTGTATTTAAATAATTTTTTGTGTCAAAATGTTCTTAAAACAATTTTATATATGTATTCTAATCTAAGTGACACTAAATATCATGAAAATAATCCATTTATACGCTTTTTTAAAATCACAGTTCAGAACGTAGTCGGATACCTTAAAAGAATCGAATTTGAATGCAACATTTGTAGGACATCTCGAAAATTGTAGTATTTTGTCCATATATATTCTAATGTCTAACCTAAGAAGTAATTATTTATTGTTCATTATTTTCGGTCTAGTCATGCTTCTATTATATTTCTTCAAATTACAAAAAATGAGTGAAATTTTGGCGAAAATTGTTCACATAAGATATAAATTAAAATGCCCTAGGACCGATAAAAAAATTCTGCTAATTTATTGATTCAACAAGAAAAAACAAAAATCTCAAAGAAATCTTAATTTTCCTTTATTTCATTCGCATATTCATGTTTTCGATTTACTCAAATCTTCCTGTCTTTTATTTATAAATCTTCTTGACCAGCTCTTATGTTTTCAGCTTTTCAATCAGCATTAAATGACAAAATTGACATTGGAGTTTCAATTCCCTATAGAACTTTCTGCAACGTATCACAGTTCCACAGAAGAATATTAAAGGATCAACGTAATAAGACATATCAAATTATCTTTAAAATCCAGACAATAATCAAACTATTGTTAATTAATATGCATTTTATCCTTGGAAAAAAATATTTTAAGTGATGGTCAATTAAAAGCATATAGAAGGTATTAATAAACTTTCATTTTTAAAAGAGAACAGTTTGAAAGGTAATGAAATGAAATTAGCTTTTTTTTATACCAGAAATATCCAAAAAAATAAGAGACTGGATTAGTTTGGGATGCTTTTGAAATTTAATTGATTTATATAAAAAAAAATATCCGAAATTAAACTCATCAATTTTTTTACTGCCTTATTTTAGAGAAATTAAGTAAAGTTGACATAATAAATAAGAAGCCCATTCATAGAAAAATGTTCATAATATATAGAAAATGTTTAAATTTATTTTAGTTTTTGAAAAATTAAAATTTATGAAAAAAAGAGAGTTTTAAGGTAATATTTTTTTTGCTTAGAAAATGTATGTGAATTTTTAGATAGATAGATAGGTAGGATAAATTAAGATAGATATAGACAGAGAGAAATAAACTGATATACGCATATATCACTCTCTCATACACACACACATATATAATTAAGTATGTGTAATCTGTAATTTTTTAGCATTAAATGCGGAACTTTTTTTGCGTCTTGACGATGATAAATAACATATTAATAGTAAATGTACAATACTAATATTTATTGATTAAAAATGAGGCAAATTTAATTTGATTAAAATATAGCAATGCATGTGAAAAATCCACAAAGTATACCAGAGACACTGTTTTACTCAAAACAAACAATTTTTTTAAAAAAAAGAATTGTCTTAATATTATATTTTGATACTTTTATATTTATCTAAAAATAAGCGATTGATTTCTTAATACTGTTTTGTAATTCTTTCTCCAAATATATTTTTACTTTTATCCCGGGCTCGAGGATTGTATGCAAATCAGTAGCAAAGAACAAGACAGTTCTTTAAGAGCGATGAGAATTTATCGTCGAAAATCCAATCCTTGAAATACAGGATTCAGCAGCAATATTCGCAGAATAAATCTCAGAAAGTCTTCACACCTTCAGCAGCACTCAGACACAATAATCGGTGTCTGAAATAAACGTATATAAAACATTATTCATGAGCAATTGCTCGTTCAACAGCCGAAGTAATCACTAATCGCTTCAACAATCAAAGCAATACCAACTGATAGTTAGTCAAAACCAGACTGACTGACTTTTAAAACGACGCTGGATGTCGCTGGGAAACGGAACGCGAAGCGTTCCTCCATCCCATATCGAGATTGTAAATGTGGCCTGATGTTGAAGGGCCTGACTGAAAGAGAGTGTCCTGATTGGTTGTTGGAACGTGGCAGGAGGGCGTGGCTATTGGATCTTCGTGGATTTTCGGTTTCGGTGGGAATGTCCTGAAGTGAGGTGAGTGGGACTGCTGTGATTGGTCCATGGCACTGGGAAGACTGACTTTTAGGCGAACACCTCTCTATTTATAAACCTCGCGGATAATTCGAGAAAGACCCGCTTGCGTCATTGATCTTGACATTAGTGTATTTCTTAACTAATTTCTAGAAGAACCCAGAGGGTCCCGAACTCGCCAATATGATCGACAAGTCACCAACTTGTTCGCGAAAATTGACGCCAACTTGGCCCAATAGCCAAGATTTCGCCAAATTCCCATTAAATCATTATTATAACGTAAGGGACGGCGTTGCTTGTAAGTATCACAATTTTAACTTAAATTAAATCTAATTAGAGTAATATAAAGGCATTACACATCCAAATACAAATTATTTACAATGTTTTACACTAAATTCGTAACAATTAGATCCCAATATCACTAGAAAAGAAAATTTATTCCTGTACAATATTAAAGATTTTATCGTTAACCAAGAAACACAGCACCTAAATCAAAAATACCGCTATCTAAAGAAATACTAAAAATTATTTCTCTATCGTAAGATCCGAAATAAACCCTAAATCCCATAAATTCACCTTTCAAATGCAACACATTTCCGAATACTCCGCAAATCCTTCTCAACAGCAAACTTCCCAACAGAATATTTCATAGACGCGTTAAAATATTCATTTACAATAAGACGAGCGGCAAAGATGAGAACCTCAAACCCCTTCCCAAATTAAACGTCTCCGTCCATGTTTTGGGGGAAAACGTGATAAACGAGGCAAGTCCGGAGAGTTTCGGCCATAATCAGAATCCGACGTTAATCTTAATTACCGGTGAGTTTCTCAAAGAATATAGCAACGTGTTTACCGAAGAAGCATTCATCAAGGAAGGGAATAATTAACTCCTTAAATTATTGATCAAATAAAATATCCCGAGATGATAAAAGGGTCATTAAAAATTTCCCAATTCGAGGACGGAAGTCTTACGGTGGCAGTAAGCCTTAATCAAATTAGGAATATATTTTGAATTTCTCTTTGGTTATTACTTTTGTGGGAGTCGAGTATTTCATATAAGTTCTGTGTTACCGTATATTTATGACTGGATATGTGAATGTGCTTTAAATGTATTGGTTTACTGCACAGAAAAAGGTTTTAAATAACAAACTTAAATAATGAGCAGTCAGACAGTTAGTGCAAAACTTTTTAAATAAAATCGCTTGTGTTCCTGTAATTGCTTTGATATATAAGAGTATGTACTCTTTTGTGAAAATGTTCTTGAATAAGTCAATTTTTCAAAATAAATTCATTAGTAAGAATGGTATTTTATGAAGATATAAAACTATTCATTAATTTGCATGTTTAGCAATATAAGTTACTAGCTGATATACCCGTTTTTCTTACGGGTGAATTGAAACATTAAACAATACAGATTGAAGGATAAAGAAGTTTTTAAAGAGTTAATTTTACGTGAACTGCAAATTAAACAAAAAAGAAAGCTTTTTTGCATATCTCAGCTCAACAAAAAATCATATGTGTTAAATTTTAAGTCTGTAGGTCTAATAGCTGATAAAAAGGATCTTTTTTTATTTATAACACCTCCGCAACTCCCTTGTGGGTCAATTTTTGAAAATACCTTCCTAAGCTAATCTCCGCTCAGCAAAAGTAACACATTGTTACAAATTTTGTGTGATGAAAGCTTAAAATAGAGTAAATAATTTATATCTGGATGTGTAATGTGTTAATTTTACTTTTTGTTGTAATAATTTTATATTAAATTTGTAATATTCGCAAGCAACGCCGTTCCTTACAATATAATAGCGATTCAATGGAAACAGTGAAATGTCGGCGATAGAACCAAGTTGGCATCATTTTTGGCGATCATGTTGGCAACTTGGCGATTGATTGAACGGTGCAGAAGTTGATATGCTATAGCGCCACTTGGTAGGGAGCTGCAACTAAGAGGATAGAACAAAACCTTTCTCCACAAAAAACTACATATACATAGCAATTTTCATAGTGATCAGTTGAACGGTGTTGTGGAGTGAAGCGAGGTCATATATACAAATATCCATTTTTATATATATAGATCACAGAAATAGCAGAATATGTGTATTGTTCCGAAAGAATAAATAAGCCCTTATAACAATGACTTAATATCATTCGAGATTATTTTCAGATTCTTAAAATGAGATATATGTTTCAAATAAGATTTCATAAATATATTTCATAATTCGTAACAAAATAATTTCAATTTTAAACTAAAATTTAATCATTGATTATTTTATGAAAATTAAATCAAGAAAGATATGCAAACAATATTGAATATATATTATTTCCCTTGGCCTTACATATTTGCTTAAAATATTTTTTTTAAATGACAAAACATTTAAATAATGTACTGAAAATTTTCAAAACAAAAATTAATTATCATTAAATGTAAATTTGATTTAAGAAGTTTCTTTCATCCAACAGTTTTATTTATAAAGTTTAGTACTTTTTCATTGTTACAATTTACACTTAATAGTATTTAAATTATATTAAGGGTCCTTTTTCTATTTTTAACTACCTCTTAAACTGTGTAGAAAGTGGTTTCATATTTGTAAAATTAATTTGTAAATCTAAGAACATAGTTTTGAAAGAAAAAAGTTTTGCAGTTATTAAACATTTCTGTATAACATGTTTTACGTACGTTTGTTTTTTGTACCTCAATTGATTTTATTGCACATACTTAACATTAACTTGCAAAAAAATGTAACACATTTAGCTGAAATCAAGGCCATATATTATTATGCACGTCTTCTGGAGTAAATATTCAATGCAAAATTATATTTTACTAAATGCATAAAGTTAAAAATATTTTTTTAATAAAAAGAGATTTTAGAAATGCAAATGGATTATAAAAAACAGTTATATTCTTAGAGCTCTGCTCCTATGAACCCGATTATGGTTTTGATATAGATTTCAAGTTAATACAAAAGAAAAAAATGTAATAGCAGATCCATCATTATAAATATAATGTTTAAAACAAATTCAAATTTCAAATATAACCTTATTTATTACATAAGTAAATAATACACTTTTATAATATTTAATTTTTCATACAACAGTTTATTATTTCCAAATTTTGCTAATGTCCATTTTATAAAAAAAATAGAATCGCGTACCATAAATCTGAAATTAAAGGGGAAAAGCATTTTCGATTGTGAGATAGTTGTACTGATAAATTTCTAAAAGGTAATTTTCTGAGAAAAACTTTGCTTTTAATAAAGTACAAGTTAATCTGAGAAAAACTTATTGATAACTTGTAATTTTAGGTGCAATTTACTGGTGTAACGTGTCTTGAGGGGCTCTGTATCGAAAATTCCTTGTAAGCCCTTTTTGGGGTCGCTTAACATATAACGAATTTTTGCTTACGCATGTTGGGGCCCCAAGAACTTGGGGACCCCGTATCATTGATACGGTGGTAGCTTTACAACCCCTGGTGCAATACATATATATAATTCCTTATGTTAATGAAAAGAAAACGTTTTTAAGTACCTAGAAACTAAAATGGTTTTGTTTTTTATGTTTTAATTATGTTAAATAATTATATGTTTTATGGTTGTTCTTGTAAACAGCATTTTATTCCTGGTAATATCTTATTCATGTACAAATGGAAAGTTTTGAAGTGAAAAGTATGTGCTTCATAGACAGCTGAGGACTGTCGAAATAGCTTAGTAAAGCTTAATTAAGTCACTTTCTGAGTTAAAGTAGTTTATTTCATCATGTCTCTCAATATTCAAATATGCATTTCCTTTATTTTCAACAATTTGAAGTGCGGTTACCGCTCTAATGAATTTATCACTCATCAACAAATCCCAAATCCTTTGACCAGCCTACTAAACCCGTGATGTGTGATACTGAGATATATTCTTCACGATTTGTAATTTAATCCATCTCTTTATACACCTTAATTTCAAAGCCCTCTCAATCGAAAGTCCCACTACAAATCAAACCTCCGGAATTATTCCAGCGAAACTCAGTTCTGCAATGAAAGCATTCCCTTTCAATCATAAACTCTGACAGCCTAAACTCAAATTCTCATGCATAATCTGCGGGAGTAAATTTACCCGATTTGCTCTGAAAGCATCTTTAGTGACCGGCGCATCAGAGTATACATATTTATAATAGAGATACATATATGGGAGGAGTGGTGTGTGGACAGGACTTCCTGCCCACACACAGAATGAGTTGTTGTGCTAATGCGAAAATTCCGAACCTTACTCCGCAGAACCATTATCAGCTAATCCTCTCAGCCCCACGTACGGACAATCATTAAGTCGGCCAAGACTTACTGATCACGTATTGGATCACGAAATGTGTAATCCTACCACCACTTTTAACGAAACAACAAAGAAGAAAACGGATGGTCCAGAAGAGAATATCGATTTAAGAAGTGATAAATGCTGTAGCTCTGAAGAAAGTTGTTTTTGCGGTATTAAAATTAAATGATATTTTGTTTCCCTATCCAGTAAATGGTTTATTAAATATTTTAGTTATATTACGAATTTCGATTCTTTTGGAAAAAAAGAAATATAAATAATTTCCATACTGGTGTTTATTATATATATATATATATAATTCAATTAAAAAAACCATGAGGCTAAAGAATTACATCCACCATGCAAAACACTAAAATATTAACTACAGAAGCAAAATAATAGAATGCTGTGCTTGTTTTGATAGTAGTAAAGTGTAATTGAAGAAATGACAAGGGCAAAAATCGCCAAATCATCTTAAGAATGTTCAATTCAGGTAAGTATGGCTCAACATGATTCTAAAAGATGATATTCATTACTATTGCCGGTTGATTGAAAAATAATGTGATTTCAAAAGTAATGAATTTCACAGCATCATAAATTTTGATTGACTTAAGTTATTTACATAAAAAATTTTCAATGTGGTTTCCTTTAGCATAGTACACTTTAAGTAAATGTTTTAGGCCAAACTAAAAGAGTTTTTTCTACCATTTGGGGGGTGGGTATTTTTTCAACTTCCACTTTGATTGCTTTTTAAAGCCTTTGAAGTGTTCTTATTTTACGACTATTTAGTTATTTTTTAAAGTATCCCCATAAAAAAAATAAGGAACACAGGCAGAGATTGGTGGTAGCCATTTCTCAGGTAGAAGAAAAAATTTTTTTTGTTTTTATCTTTCAGCCATTTTATAGTTGTTTTCGCTGTATGACTTGGTGCAGAACCTTGGTAAAAAAACAAAGTTTCCTTGAAGGTAAAGACGTTTACTTTCTTTGATCATGTCCTTCAAAACTTTGTTCTCAGACTATTTAGCATAAATTTTAGCCTTCGGTTCTAAAAAAAATGGTTTTGTAGAGTGAAGGGATGACATTCTCCTTCATATCATAACACCTGCCGGCCAATTTTCTTTTTTCAAAACAGCTGCATCTTTGCGACTCTTTTAGCGTGAAATGTATTTTATCTCCATTTTGTTACTTGTAAATGACAGATGAAATAGTGGTCCCTTCGAAGTTATCCATGTTTTGTATCTACTTTTGCATAACATTAAATATAGAAGACAAGCAAGTTATCGTCGTTTTACTATGGTCTTTGCAGATATTTAATGACAGGCTGGCTTATTCACTGTTTCTATTGTCAATTTTGTTTATCTGACGATAAATTGTGGATTGTGACACCTGTAGTTACTTTGCTAAAGTTCTTTGAGGCAGAGAATTTTCTACAGCGATAGGTCTTTTCAGTTTCTTTTCCACCAAGAACTTCCTTTCTTCAAAATATTTTTTCCTGCAGCTTTTGATTGCCAGCCAAATTTTATTTCTTTTCAAGGTTTAGATAGTAATCCATCAGAAAAATGCCTTTTCTGATTTTTAAATTCTTTATTTATAACAGAATTTGAGCAACCATCTTTCAAAAACTTAAAAATTTCTTTTTGGAATTAAGGATCTAATTTCGGAAAAGCAATTTACTCCCACTAATAAAAAATAGTTCGATTGGTAATTTAAAAAGTTTCATTTTTAAAACATATTTGGCAGTAAGACGATTAAAATTTACCATGAATAATTATATGCTTTTAAAATTGCTCACACTAATTTTGTAATCACCTGTATTCACATGTATAAATGTATTATAATTGTTTTGTTACAATCAACACCATAGAAGGGATCTAAAAGGCTTTATTCTTTTTATAGTGTGGGCCTTTAAATATACCATAAAAATAAGGAATCCACCTTCTTGAAAAACCCATTTTTACTAAAATCTGAAATTATCTCTTTAAAAGAAGAAAGGGAACGCTTATACAGCATCCTTTTTTCTGTTCTCCTAGCCACGTGCCAAACCCCTCTCCCTACGTTGTATCACAAATTTCTTTCCGAAAATTTATCTGATATGCCTTAGTTCACACAACAATAAATAAAATACCAAAATTTTTCAGCAAGTTTTGCTATCTTCAACATAACTACTAACATTCATTCTAACACTTAGCTAGCAATTTTTGAAATTTTATTTGCGTTGAATTCAACTTTATGTTATGTAGTTTCATAAAATTCGAATTTCTGCATTCTTTGTTATTATAAAAATTATACAATGAGCCTTCACAAAATTAAGTATACTCCTAAATTTACAAATATATGTTTTACGTTCATAGTTGAGTTTTGTGTGTGTTTCAAGCAAAAAAATAGTATTTCTTTGATTTGTGTTCTCATTCACCCCTTCTAATATTTAAATAAAAAAATTACAAGATCAATTTCATATTTTTTCTACAAGTAAATCAATATGAATATTCGACAAAAAAAATCGTGCTACGAATAAAAAACCTTTTTTATTATTATTAATTTAGGTTCAAACAATATGTAATGTTTAGTTGCGTAACCTTTCATCTGCACTAAAGCTTGTAATTTTTGTCATGCTTTTTATTAGTTTTCTCAATGTTTCAACCAAACATATTGTGCTCTTTCTTCTCTTAAGACTTTCTCCAGATTCCCTCTACTTGTCAAGGTATATTCAATGGCAGATTTTTTCGAACTTAGTAGGTAACTTTCTTATGAAATTTATGCCTGTGGGGATAAGAATTTGGGTTGTAATCGTTTCTTATAATTGGTGAATAGTTGCTTAATACTACAATAAGTATAACTTGACTATCTGCGGAGTACCTAACAGGTTAGTGATTTGCTTGAAGTTGCAGCTTGATCCAAGTTATAATTTATCGCCGCGTTTCTGCAAGTGGCATCCTTAACTAAAATATATTTTAAAGACATTAATATTAAGAATAATTAATGATTCTTTTTTAGATTTGGCTATCAAATTGATTCTGAAAAAGAAAACAGATTGAAAAGCCATTCATCTAAAAATATTTTAAACTGAAATTTTGAAAATTTATTTAAATCTTTTTTTTAAATATTTAGCATACTTTAGAGATTTATATTTCTAGGATTATTGGGAACAAAAGTTAGCATGTATTTGAAAATAATTATTAGTATCTCTTCGATTACTTTTGTTAATTATTTTTGTAGCTAATTCTGAAAAAACATAAAAAAAAATCCAAAACTATTAAGTTTACCATATGTTTAGAAAGTAATTAGAACTCTCAAACTTAAATCCATATTACTTTTGATTGTAGATATAAATTCAAATATTTACGAAAAATTTCGAAACTCAAACTTGAGCAGAAAAAAAATACCCTAGGGTGTTGTAAAAACAACTACATCGACAAAAATAAAATTCTTTAAAAAACGCATTTAAAAATCCTGAAGGCATAAGTTTTGAGACTGAGAGTATATAGGAAACATATATCTAAAAAAACTAATTAGATATCAAATGCAGTATTTTGAAAAAAGCTTTCCTACACAATTTCACTAAAAAGTAAAAATAAAAGATTTGTATATTTTAGTCATAATAAAAATATTCTAACCTAAATACAATGCCATCAATGAGGAAAAGCTACGTTATTCCTTTCACTGTCATGTAACTACAAAATAAAGACGTATTCCCTTGAACTCTCTAGTTTAGGATGGTGTTTTCAGATACAATGTTATCTCAATTTCTTTCACACTTTGTATGATCCATAACTCCCTACATACGAGGGCTATTCAGAAAGTAAGGAACGTTTTGGAATTAAAAAGAAACTAAGTACAAGAAAAAAAATTTATTACATACATCAGAAAGAGCGACTAAAATTCTACTTTTCTACATAGTTACCAAACAAATTGAGGCACTTATCATAGCAATGGACAAGCTTTGAAGTTCCTTGGTCATAGAATTCGGCCACCTGCGATCTCAGCCACTGAGTGACGCACACCCGCAGCTCCTTGTCGTCGTCAAAGCAGTGTTGCTAGCCAGTTCTTCATTCTTGGAAACAAATGAAAAACACTAGGTGCAAGATCGGGACTATAGGGCGGATGAGGGAAACCCTCCCATTTG
>BMAV01018836.1:82414-107260 GCA_019973955.1 Trichonephila inaurata madagascariensis
TGTGTGTGTGTGTGTGTGTGTGTGGAAATCTTGAAATGGATACGCAATAAAACAGAAAGTAATTAGAAACATTACACTAGATCTGATGATGAGAGGATTCATCTCATCGTCGGATTCTTCAACTGAAAGAATTGGCAAACGCATGAAACAAGTTATAATGAGTAGGCACCAAGTCAATGGAGTTGAGAAGGTGGGTTCAAACCTTTCAACCAAATCCCACTATTTTTTACATTTAGAGCAACTTCTGTTCTCGTATTATGGAAAAGAATGTTATCCCGCCCCAATTGACAGCGCTGGACTTCTTAGTGACCAATGCGGATCACAGTCTGTCTAATTAAAGAGTAGAAGCAACATTAATGGTTTGATTGAGTGGAGGACCTCGCAGCGAATTAATCCCATTTCACAACACTATCAACAAAAACTGCTTGAGATGAAGTTCTGATTTCGACGTCAATGCTGGCTTTTCAGAAGACTGATATGTACCTCGATACAAAACCCACTTATCATCTTCTGTCACATTCCTTTTTAATAACGGTTTATTTTTATACTAAGAGACAAGAAAGTAGTTAGTTATTCGAGTAGTGAGTCGACAGTCCTTTTAAGGTATCCAACTACGTTCGGAACCGTGATTTTAAAAAGGCGCATAAATGGATAATAATTTTCACGATATTTAGTGTCACTTAGATTAGAATACATGTATAAAATTGTTTTAAGGACATTTTGATAAAAATTTGTTTAAATACAATATTTCGGCAAAAAATTAACTTAGAATAACCTTTTTTCAGAATGTTCTCTTTTTGTGAAAAAGGCTTCTATTATAATAATATTTTGCCTGTCTATAGCTCAGATCTCTGTACAGAGGCTCAATTAGAATTTTTGAAACATATAGCTTAGAAGTGGGTTTATCCATGTTTTTCGACAACAAATTGCGAGAAATTTTAAGAAAGAAACGCCGATAATTATTTTAAATGGTTGTAACTCTGAAAATAATGTGAATTTTTAAAAATCATTTTTGAGCCTCTGTACAGAGGTCTGAGCTATATGCAGGCAAAATATTATTATAATAGAAGCATTTTTCACAAAAAGAAAACATTTTGAAAAAAGGTTATTCTAAGTTCATTTTTTGCCTAAATATTGTATTTAAATCATTTCTTTTTGTCAAAATGTCCTTAAAATAATTTTATACATGTATTCTAATCTAAGTGACTATAATATCTTGAAAATTATCCATTTATGCACCTTTTTAAAATCACGGTTCCGAACGTAGTCGGATACCTTAACGTACTAAGGGGATGTGAAATGAAATAATTAAACTTTCTGTGGAAAGCCACTATTTTCGGATGAGATTCAAGCTTTTTATATTGCTGGTTAAATGCCTGTTTTTTTATGAGTGAAGAACATACACAATTTGTCTGAAATTTTCAGCTTCCATCTGCTTAACTAAATATTTGATACCGTCAACGACGCATGTTGTCTCATCAGTATGAACTTGAAATATACTTATAAATTTGATGTATACGACTTGTTATGGCTGCTATGCAAGTCTTGTCCAACTCTTATAACAAATAGTTTCTCTTAAGGGCTTAATGACTTATGTTACATCATCTCAAATATTTGTAGTCCTCGTCCCTTAAATGATGTATTATCAAAAATATAGTGTATTTATATGTTGATATATACTACACATTTTTGGCCAATGATTCTGATCATCTCAATAAATGTTAAACTGCGATTTCGCTAAGAGCACCAATACTCCAAAAGGACTGTTTTAAAAGGCGAAAAGAACCAGCTCATTTGTTGTTTTGTTGAAAGGTCGTTTTATACGTTCACACGGTCAGGTCAACACTCCATTCACTATAAACAGCTTTTGAAGTGAAACCAATTATTGTTTGAATTTAGATTTCGAACACCTCTCTATAACTTTTTTAAAGATGATTTTTTTTTTAAAAAAAAATTAATTTTTACAGCTTAAAAAAGTTAAAATCTCTCGTTGTAACTTTTTTAAATAAACCTAGTCATTTTAATAATTCATAACAAAACTTATCTTATAATTTCTTTCCCGAATGAATTTTAATTCCCTTTTAAAAATTAGCTATTGTGTACTCAGTTTACAGGGAAAAAAATAATATATTTTTCTTATAAGATTCTTTTGACACATTGGAAAACTATATGAATGTAGATAATTTTTTTTTAAATAAAATCAATTCCACGATTTCAATATACAACAGCAAAATTAAACTTTCTTTAGATTTAAAAGGTTCGCGTAAAAAGTAAAAAAGTCTGTGATAAATGTAGTTTAGAAAATTACAGATTAACATTCCCTCCCAATAGTACATGTTACTAAAAGTATTTATTTTCTTGAATAAGTAGAGCAAATTGTGATTCTGAATTAAATTAGCTCGTCTTTATACAACAGTTTTAAAAAATTAAGATTTAAAAATAAAAATACATTCTGCATTCTCAACGAAAACAGGAAATTAAAACTCCCAGTTTAAGAAAAATGCTCGGCAAAATTTACGATTACGTTGAAAATTGAAATAAGAAAAAGGAACCGAAATCCCTAGAGATATATTCAATCTAACAACATGCAAATGTAACAAAACAAACAAAAAAATAATGGAGTGAAAAAAAGAGAAAAATTTTCTGAAACGGGTGACAGTGTTTGCGAGATAGCATAGAAGATTTACTTTCCGGAATTGTTCGGAAGACAGGTATTTGTTTACACTGGTGTTCATTTGGTCCAGGAGAGCCCATTTACGAGGAGAGGAAAAAAACGAAATGAAGCTATAGTCCTTTGAGACACAAAAGATAAAACAAAAATAGATTCATTGAATGGCGGCGTACCTGCGATCATGTAATGGCCTTTTTCCTTTGTATGTTTAAGTGCTTACTTAAATGCCATTCCACTAAATGAGTGGTACTACGTACTGTAATGTGTCCACGGGAAGATAGTCTCTAGAGGGCTCATTTACCTGCATCTTATCATTTACTTTAAAAATATCTATTTCACTACGGGGAAAAATTCCATTGCTTTTATTGGGATAACATTATTTTTAAGAAAATAGATCGAATATATGAGAACTTTATTTATTAGATGTTTGTTATATTCTTGAGAATATATAAATAAATAAGCTATGTAAAAAAATATATTTTAAAGTAAAAAGCACTTAGTTCAAAAAAAGTATTGTTTACAGCATGAATATTAGATTTGATTATAAAGAACGTAAGTAAAAAATTTGGAAAAATTTCAAACAAAGAATTTACAATAGTACTAGCTATTACTTAACCCTTTATCTATCGACGATACTTATAAGTACCACTCACTTTAAAGTTACATAGAATAATCATTTTTACGAATACTCTGACGATACTTAGCAGGAATATTCTTTGAAATCTATTTTTACAAGATATATGACAACCTGAGTTCTATGGTGAGTATTTTAGCGAGGAAGACGAATAGTTTTATAGCAGAAATTGCGTTTTCAGCAGAGGGCGTTTTTAGCGGATAGCGAAGATTATCGTCAAGAAAAAATAGTTAATGCCAAAATTTAACCATTTTTTTTTTGTTTTTTTTATGTTAATGAAGACCTTAGAAAACGATTTGACTATTTATTTTAAGTGAACAGTGTATGTAGTTAATTTTACAGTTGAATGTCTTTAATTAATTAATTAGTTCTGACGGATTAAATTTTCCAAAGTTGAGTATTTTGCTTATGTATATATATCCATTAATTTCCAATGCAGTGATTCAAAAAAAATATTGCATGGGAAAACTGCAGTAAATCATAATGCCCGTTTTGCCGGGTATTTCATGATGTTGTAAGACTGTATATTTTTTTAAGTTACTGATATCTAAGGCTTAGCATTAAACTTCCAGTTCCATTTCAAATCTTTCTTATAGGCCTCGCATCTCAATTTAAAAAAGGAAAGGAATTGATTTTCCATACCGGAAGTATATTTATTTCTTACTTCCCCAAAGCTCCACCCTCTGGAATTCGTTTTACGCAAAACCTGCTCTTAGCGAATTCTTACGCAACAAAAAAAAACATGTTTGTTTGCCAAATTTCAAGCATGTAGGTTTATAAGTGCAAAAAAAGGGATTTTTTTTTATCTTTAACCCCCCTCCTCAATTCCCATCAGAGAGTGAATCTGTGGTCAAAAAAAGATACATGCTTGCCGAATTTAATGTCTGTATGCGAGTAGTTCCTGAGACTTCATGAAGAGTGAGTGACAGAGTGAATGAGTGAGTTTCTTGTCTCCGGTATATAGACATTGAAGGATATTTCAAAAATAAAAAATTGAGAACCAAGAAAGATCTGTGTGTAGTCTATAATCTTTTCTGTATGCATTTAGCTAAAAAACTGTTCTTATTTCAAATAAATAAAATCATTTTGATACTAATGCGAGAAAAATTAAGAAGGTTGTTTTTAAAATATAATTAGAAAGTGAGATTCTAACTACCCGTCCTACAAAAGGAAGATAAAACCTTGAATAAACCAATAATAAAAAAAATAATATGCAAAAAATATGTTCTTACTTTTTACTTTCCCATGAAAGTAAAGAAAGGAAAAATATTTTTACCTTTTAATACTTAAAGAGCCGATTGTGTTACTCTATAGCAGCTGATTGCTACATTCTCCCTCGTATAACCAAAAAAAAAAAAAACATACCGGTTTTTTTGGCAATTAGCTACCAAGTGAAGAGTTCGAAGCCAACGGGAGACATTTTGTTTTAAATTTGCTATACATTTTATTAATTTTGGCAATTTGTTCCATATGCTTATTTTGTATTATTTTTCTTCCATTACTTATTTACTGTAAATTTTCAAGTATTATATACTTTTAAATGTGTCATTTAAGTTTTATATATTATTTTATTTTATTTTTTTATAATTTTTTCTATTTATATAAATTTATAAAATGGTGAGAAAAATTCAAATTTCTTTGTGTGTGTTTTTAAATGCAGTTTATTACTGAGTGAGTGAGCAAAATGTCTCTATAAATGTATTTCATATAAATCATAATCTTTATTAAAAAATACGTGTTGGATGGAATCATAAAACTGATGCTGTAATACATGGCGAGTTTTTAAATCACCAAATTGGCGATGTTCCCACATCGTTTTCTTAAAAAATTTTGTTGTGTTAAAATGTGTCGTTATTTCAATGTTCCTTTTGATGTAAAAAGGATATTTTACATTGATGCCGTAATTTGTGTTTGAGTATAACAGCCATTGATGGAGATCATACAGATTTTTATATTGCAGAAATATTTACAGTTAATTTACACTTAATTTTTAACAGTAAATTTGCAAATGTAGATGTAAATCGCACTTCTGAAGGTGCTGCAAATATTTAGAACTTGAAATCTAAATTACGATAGTCATTTTATGAAGACAAAGACTTTGCGTCCGTCCGATAATTTTCCTGTTTACAATCGGAATGCCCGTGATGTGGGGATGTTAAGTTGCAATTGGGTAGGATGTGTTGGAAAATAGGGCACGCTCAGTAATATTTTAGTTAATGAGAGATGTAGGAAACATCCATATCGGCTAATTTTTTTCGAACATTCTTAGATTCTTGTGTAATTCTTCACAGAGCTTACGTAGAGTATTGTATAAGGTGTCAATAGCTTTAGTTTATTAATGAAAAATTCTTTTACAATTCTGACTAAATTAAACATTTGTTGGTAAGAAATTATTAATAGTCGGAAACAGCACGCCTGCAAAATACAGTAAATATACAGTAATTTTTAATTGAAGAACTATACTTAAATATCTGCGCTAAAAGCACACTCCTCATATCTATTTATACTCCATAATTATTCACTTCAAGTTTTGCATTGTTTGTACTTGTAATTCAGACACAATGGGCTCAATTCATGAAGTCACATGATAAAAACAAACACGTGTTTTCCATTGAATTCAAAACAAACATTAAATTAATTGTACTTGTGGTTTTGTTTGTAAAACTCAGATAAAATTTCAAATTTCATATTTGGGTAAAGTTGTTTAAATGTTAGGAAAAAAAATTCCTTCAAAAAGATTTTTTTAAATTAAAAAAAAATCATATTTCATGTTTATACTTTTAAATAAAATGCATTTTGTATACAATGTACTTTTTTAGAGAAAGTTTCTGCAAAGAGCAAAACTTGGCAACACCGGAGCACGTGAACTGATTAGCGAAAAAAAAAACTAGATTGTTTTTATCGTGTGACTATGACGTCGCATGAGTTTTTAAATTGATTGGCTAGAATCACGTGACTTTCACTATCTTGTGACTATGATCTTAGAAAATGTAATTGTTGCAAATGAGTACATTTTTAATGTTTTCCGCAAAAATGTGAGCTACTTCGAAGTTTATCAAATATAGTAAATTCTGAAAGTGAATAAGCTCCAATTTGAGTACTTATCCTAATGATAAGCAAAAAAAAAACCTTGAATTCTTGAATTATGTTAAATTGCAGTATTTTCTTAGCTGAATGATTAGAATTCTTTAATTGAAATGATGCTTATATTTCATTAAATGTTTGTATTAATTCTGACTTTTTTTTTCACAATTTCTGCAACATATCCGGCTTCGACAAACACGTATTCATTTTTTGTACATTGTTTAATCATTCCAAAAAATTTCCTTAACAAAGTTCACTTAATTTTTAAAGCTTTATAGTATTCTGCATTCAAAACTGGAATTTTATACTAAACTCATTTGACGTAATAGTTTATTTTTGTGTTCGGCATTAATCATCATCAAGAAGAAAGAAACAGGAAGTAACTGTTGAAAATATGATAGATATATTTCTTACTTAACTAAATTAAGAACTATCTGCACTTTAATTACTTTTGAATTCTAAGTCTAACAAGACTTTTTTTGAATAATCTTTCCATCTCAAAAAAATCTGCATTTCTCCAGACTGTAGCAATAGTTTCACTTTAGGATTTCAGAAATATGAAATGGAAATAACTCATGCACATGAAAATGTAATGCATTCCAATATAATACTAGATACATGTATCACGGTATACTTTATTTATGTAAAATTTTTTTGGATAGTAACTGAAAATTAATCAAATTGCAAGTGCTTCTTGAGATAAGAAAAAAAGCCAGGTATTATAAATGTTGTTTGTTACTTTTCTCACACGGCAAAACATAAATTATATCCCTCTTAAGTGAATAAAGTAACTAATCTTTACGTTGAAAAATAATTAATACAATTTATTAACTCAAAAAAGATGTTTAGTCATTATAGTTTATCATAAAATTAGATTAAATTTCAAATTTCATGGAAATTATTCTGTAGCTTCAAGTATAGAAATCAAAAAGAAATTCTCATAATGTTAAATTTGTGTTTAAAAAATTTAGTGACAAATTTGAAATTTTTTGTTTTTTTGAAAATTTGATCGAGAGAGAGAGAGAGATTAATAAAACAGATTTCCATCTCTAAAGATAATTCAAATAAGTAATTGATAGTTAAATACTGTCACATAAAACTGTTTTCATAGATGCTAAGACATTTTATAAAATATAAGAAGCGACATTGTTAGCTCGATTAGCATAAATCTTTTTTATGATAAGTGTATTGACATTTTTTAATAAATTTCTCAGCTAATAGCATAAGGGGTCTCAGGGGTGTTAACTTTGTCTCGAGGGGTGAAAATATAAACAATTTTCAAACAGGTATAATTCTTTTAAATTTAAATTAAATAATTCAAATCTTTTACACATTATTTACAAAGGATTATAGCTTCACAAAATGTACAAAATGTTTGAAATATAATGATAATTTTAAAAATTATATAAGCATATGAGAGAAAATATGTAATAAATATTAAATAATTTTTGCGTTGTGCACGCTGTTTTTTAAAATAGTAGCCTCTGATGTATAAAACTTTATAGAATTATAAAACGTATCAAACTCTTTAAGCCCTGCATCATTTAAGAATAATATATCTTTTGTATTTCAAAATATTTGCAAAATATTGAAATTTTTTTAAAACATTTTGAAAATATAATTTTTTTATTTTTTAAAAAATATAACACCCCTGAGACCCCATAAATTTTGAAGCAATTTTAGTGCTTAGGACATTTTAAAAGCTACAAGTGCATTTAAACAAATTTTTAAAATTAATAGTGAAAAAATACGTGAATAAATTTAACAAATTCACTTTTATTAAAGAAATGCTGAAATTTAATTTGTTTTCATTAATTTTGGTTAATTAACTATTTTTCAATTAAAAAATTTTAAATAATAAAATTAAAAGCTAAGCATATATGAATACAGAAATAAATTCAAGCTCCATCTAAAAAGCTAAAGCCATACTGCTTTTAATTTCCTTCTTTTTCCCAAATATTTTTGGTTATATTTTTCGAATCCATGAGAATATCAGTGTAATATATTCTTCAACTATTTCAATTTTATTTAAATATACAAGCAAATATATTATTTGTTCTCCCTTGTGCTTTATTTTTACTTTTTAGTTTTTATCTTACTTTATTTCTGCATTTGTATCGGAAACAATCATTTTTTTTTAAATTTTAATAGCATAGACTTTATCTATTATTCTTTCACACACAAATAACTTCTTCGAAACCCAAATATAAAAACATCAAAATATATGCTTCTTTTTGAAGCAAATTATGTAAAATTAATTTATCCGTAGAAAAATTCCAGAACATTCAGTGACTCGAATAAATATTTATAAGTATAAATAAAAGAAGTAATTCAGTTGATTTAAAAAAAAAAGGAACAACGGGAAAATAAAGGAAATCACTTTTTTTATTAATGATTAACTTTTGAAATCAAAAACAAACAAAATCGAAGTCAAATCTTATTTTATATCAAATGCATCAACCCAATTAAAATTTCGTTTGAGTTCTTTGCACATCAGTTTTTGACTTTTTGAAAATATTTCCTAAGAGCATTTAAAATTAATCGTGCTGATTAAATTATTCTCATTAGATATATAGACTACATTCTTATTTCAATAATTTTATATCTATAAAAATATAGCCACCGTTACTACTAAATAAATTTATAGCGCTATTCTTTAAGAAACATGATAGAATGGTGACATTAGAAATTGACTTTTTAGAAATCTTAAATTCCTCATTTATCATGAAAAAAATTATTTAATTACGATCTCATACTTACGATCTAATACTATCGAATAGTAAGACTAGTGCTTGTTTCGCTAAGTAATCATTTGGCAAAATAATCCGATTTACAAGCTACGGTTAGATCTGGAGCTAATAACTGGATTCGTATAAAATTTGAAACATAGCATTTCCAATTTTAAAGCATACTCTAGTTCTCATAAAAATTCATTAAGGTAAATTCTGTTTTATAATTTATTTTTTTAATTCAATTGTTTTAAATGATTACCGTCCTTATGTTGGTTCCTTTGAGTTTTTTTGATCAAAATCGATGAAAAATAAAGGAAGTATACAAATTGTCTTTCTTAACATTGTACAGCAACTTCTCACTCCTCCTCTCTTTTATTTATATTACTTTTCAGTTTTAAATAAAAATATTGCGTATTACATGTAAATTCTTACAAATACCACAATTTTCTATTAAAGAAGAAAAGAACTGTAGCTTTTCATTTGTTATCAAAACGCATAGAACCAAAGCTCTTCTGTTAGAAAAATAGTTAAATATCTCATTATATTTAGAATCACAAAGAATTTTTTTTAATAGTAACAATTGTGAAATTACTTAAACCACTCAAAATCAATTAATAAATTAAAAGTAAATGACAATGAGTTAAATCATGAAGAGGATGTTATTCCTTTTAATTTACTAATATGACTTTAATTCAAAAATAGAAAATGAAAAATGATCAAAAAACTCCTTAAAGTCGGCTGCTTTTTTGCTTCGAAAATAATTGTATCTTTCAAAAATTACTATTTCGATTGAAAGCATTTCATTATCATTAAGGTATCCGACTACGTTCGGAACCGTGATTTTTCAAAAGCGTGTAAATGGAAAATATTTATGATATTTAGTGTCACTTAGATTAGAAAATGTATATAAAATTGTTTTAAGAATATTATTACAATAAAAAATTATTTAAGAGTACACTATTTTGACAAAAAATGAACATAGAATGACTCATTTTCAAAATATTCTCCTTTTGTGAAAAATGCTTCTATTATAATGATATTTTGCCTGTCTATAGCTCAGACCTCTGTACAGAAGCTCAACTAGAATTTTTGAAATATATAACTTAAAAATGGGTTTATCCATGTTTTACGACAACAGAGAGGAGAAATGTTAAGAAAAAAACACCGATAATTATTTCAATTGGTTGTAACTCTGAAATTAATGTGAATTTTTCAAAAAAACACACACACACAAAATATTATTATTTAAGAAGCATTTTTTATAAAAAAGGAGAACATTTTGAAAAAAAGGTTATTCTAAGTTAATTTTTTGCCCAAATATTATATTTACATATTTTTTTTATCATAAAATGTCCTAAAAACAGTTTTATACATGTATTCTAATCTAAGTGACACTAAATATCACTAAAATTATCCATTTATGCGCCTTTTTAAAATCATGGTTTCGAACGTAGTCGGTTGATTTATTGATTGAATATTAACGTCGCACTGTTCAGCTACACGAGAGCTTATGGGAACGGACCACGTAATTTTGAACCATGGTCAAGTGACGTGGACGACACCTGAGATGGCACCCCCCTCTCCTAACTACCACACCAACGGGAGGACGTTTCAACTCTCGATAGATTTAACGTGCATCGCTGCCCTATACGGCGGGTCTTTAGTGGTACTGGGCTCGAACTCGTGACAAGGCCAGCCACGATCCGATACCTATACCACTCGGCTACCACGGCCACTCGAACGTAGTCGGATACCTTAATATCAAGAATTTTATTACTAAGTTATACTTTCTGACATCACAATACATTTTTACTTAAAAAAGGTGTTCAAAGATTGTTTGGATTTGACTTGGCGCGCGATTATGGCAATTATGCAAATAATGCTTGCCATAATATGCGTGATTTATATTTTGTGATACTTTTTTAATTTAACTTGTATTTTATTTCTACAGTAAACAAGTAACATAAAAAGATTTAAAATCAATTCTTACTTATAGTTCAACAAAGAAAAATTTTATTTTAGTTACTTCTTATTACAATTAACATGCCACCCATCCGGTATAGTGGTTATTGACGCTGACTGTGGTGCCGTAGGGCCTGGGTTTGAATCCCGGAGAAGGCATGGATGTTTGTAAAGGTATAGTGCCTTCGCGGCATGGGGTCCTCTTATGAAGTTGGAGGAAGAACAAGAGATGTGGGAGGCCCTTAACCAGCCCCTGGGTGTACTCCCTCAAAATTGGGGTGGAACCCAGCAAAATCGTTCTGTCACCTGGATGATGCCCAAAGCTAAGGTTAACTACTGGCGTAAAAATCTAACTCTTCGCCGCGAGGAATTTCTTAGACCTTGATCTGATGTTAATGTCGATATTATGTGACATAAGCAAAAACAACACAATTAATATAAATATGTATATACATATTACAGAATCACACAATATTAAGTGGCAGTTAATTTTTATTGGGTATAATTTAAGTATCGTATTATCATCCAAAATAATCGTGTATATATAAAATTTCCACTGAATGCTTTAAGACGTGAGAGAAAATAATCTTTTAAATTTGTGACCCAAGTTGCTAAAAATAAAGCCAACGTGGCTGTATCTGTAATTCTTTAAATAATTAGTTTCAGTCGATTAATTTTAACTAACCATAATTAAATTATCGTATTTCCACCCCCAAACAATCGTGTATTGAAAATTTCAGCTCAAATTTAGTGCATCAAAATGTGAGAAAAAAACGTTTTAAAGTTTCGACACAAGTCGCCAAAATGTTCCCTAAATCGTCAAAAATGACGCTAACATGGTTGTATCTGTAATTTTTTGAATAATTAGTTTTAATCAATTAATTTTTATTAATTATAATTAAGTTATCGCATTTTCATCCAAAATAATCGTGTATGTAAAATTTCAGCTCAATTGAGCACTTTGAAATGTATTTTATTAAAGATTGAAAATTTGAACAAGATATATATAGGGAGATTGGGAACTAATAGTAGGAATTGAAAAATATATACCCCACAATAAGAAACCATTTGAATCATTTAATTATTTCAAATTATTTTTACATGTAATCTCGTTCCGGGTGTTTAATCTTCAAACCAAACTTTTTTCTTCATCTTGCGCCGACTCTTCTTTAATTTTTCTATTTTTCTTTTATGAATTTCCATGAAGCGATGAGAAATGTCTATGATAGGTGAACGAGCATGAAGAAATAATTTTCTACTATCAGCGCAGTTATCGGATATCTCTCCTTCATCAGTTCTACTGTAATATAAAAAAAATATATACATAGTTTTTAATTAACATAGCAGGCATTACTTCTCATTCACAGAAATTATTCAGATTAATTAGAAATGTATAAGTTCTTAGTAAAGAAATGACAGTTAGCAACAAAATCTAGTGACAAATAACATACATAGTATTTATTACGTACTTATTGCATTTGTGATAAATTAAACAAACTTCGCAAGATTATTTTTATTACTTATTTAAAGTATTGTTCACAGGTTTATGGCATGTAACGTGTTTATTTTCTAAAAATAATGGAAAAAATTTAAAGTTCAATTCATTTTTGGTTCTTTAAGTAACAGCAGCTCATAACATGAATAACACTAGCAAGAAACGAGTTTTTCAAACATGGATTTTCTTTCAAACTTCATGCTTTGAGTAAAATAATTTTTTATGCCATAAATTTTAAGAGTTAAAGGAAAAGGTGAGTCAAACAGAATTTATTCAATAATTAGTTTCAATATAATTTATTTTATCATTATTATTTTTGCGTTTATTAAAAAGGAAAATTTTGCGTGACGTATTTTTTAACTTTGTAAAGTTTTACGAAGGGATAGTTTAATTTTCTGGTTTCAATATCCAATTGTTTATGTTGTTAGCAATTTAAATTATGAGTAAAATTTATAATTAGTTTTAAACAATCAATATTATAAACTATAATTAAATTATCGCATTGTCATCTAAAGCAATCAGCACAGCAATTTTCAGCTCAATTAAGCTCTTTAAAATGTGAGGAAAAAGCACTTTTAATGTTTCGAACCAGGCTTAGTTACAATGTGAACAGAAGAAAACCCATAAAAAAAAGGAAAAAAAATGACAAAATAGAAAATTTTCGGTAAAAAAAAAGAAACTACTCTTTCGCAATAGTTCAGACTAAAGAAACTCTATTGAATATATCAATAGTTTAACACGATTTCATTTTCATACATTACAATAAAGTTCCGAGAAAGTGTTAAACTAATCATTAGAAAAACTGCAAAGTATATATACAGTTCATTATTCATTCTTAAACATTCAAATAAAATTAACTTGTGTGGCAAATAAAAGAGAAAAAAACAATGAATTACATACACCACACATATAACTATTACGATAGTTATAATAAAGGAGAATGAAAACACACAGAAGAGTAATTTAAATCCAAGCTAAATATATTAACATTACAAAATAAAACAAATAATATTTTGATATAATCAAAAATAAGTATGTTAGATGAATTATATTTGCTAATCGTAGTTGTTTTTATTGCTTCAAAATCGAGTAAAATCTTGTACAATACAACTTCACTGTGTAAGACATATTAATTCATGATATTTTTTGCATTTTATTTTCCACAATTTAGTATGCAGTAACTTTTAAAGAAATATTTTTTCAAAGTATTAAAAATTGAGGTGAAATTTCAATACTTGTGTACTATGCGATAAATGGTTTAAGTAATTTAGATAATATTCCTTAAGGTATCCGACTACGCGTTCGAAACCGTGATTTAGCAAAAGCGTATAAATGGATAATATTTGTGATATTTAGTGTCACTTAGATTCGAAAATGTATATAAAATTGTTATAAGAATAGTATTACAATAAAAAATTATTTAAGTACAATATTGTGACCAAAAATGAACATAGAATGGCCCATATTCAAAATATTCTCTTTTTGGGAAAAATGCTTCTATTATAATAATATTTTGCCTACATATAGCTCAGACCTCTGTACAGAGGCTCAACTAGAATTTTTGAAATATATAACTTAGAAGTGGATTTATCCATGTTTTAGTACAACAGAGGGGAGAAATTTTAAGAAAAAACGCCGATAATTATTTCAATGGGTTATTACTCTGAAAATAATGTGAATTTTTCAAAACTCATAGTTGAGCCTCTGTATAGAGGTTTGAGCTATATACGGGCAAAATATTTTTATAATCGAATCATTTTTCACAAAAGGAGAACATTTTGAAAAAGGTTATTCTAAGTTAATTTTTTGCCGAAATATTGTATTTAAATAATTTGTTTTTGTCAAAATGTCCTTAAAACAATTTTATACATGCATTCTAATCTAAGTGACACTAAATATCATGAAAATTATCCATTTATGCTTTTTTAAAATCACGGTTCCGAACGTAGTCGGATACCTTAATCTTTTTTTAAGATTCAGAAGCTTAAAAATGTTAACATTTTTCTAAAATCAATATTAATATGTGAAAGCTTGTGGATTTCTTACCTTTGGATAGTGAGCTCTTCATTTATTGCCGAATTCTCAAGACCTTGCCGATTTTTTGTGTGTGTAAGACGTCTGTAAGAGAAAAAAAAATTGCTGTGAGTTTGTGATTACATATAAATAGAAAACAGTTGCACAATAACAAAGAAAGGAAAAGTATTAATAATATTCAAACTACTTACACACAATGGTCTAAAAATGAGATATTTGTAATAAATTTTGTGATTTTTTTTTACCCAAGATGGATAAAATTGGAATAACCCTTATAGATTCATCATCATCATATCTGGCAAGACAGCCCCTAGTGGGTCAGTGCCTTCCTTTGAAGATATCTCTACAATAAACTCTTGTTTGCTTTATTCTCCAAGTTCTCTCGTTAAAAATCCCAAAGTCTGATTCCACTGAGTCTGCCCATCTCAGTCTTAAGCCGCATTCACACCAAGGCGTACAAACGTCGAGTGTTAAGCGTCTAGCCAATCAGAGACTTCTTCTCGGGCGAGAGGAAGACTCTGATTGGCTAGACACTTAACACTCGACGTTTGTACGCCTTGGTGTGAATGAGCCTTTAGTCTTTTACGCTTCTGAAGAATCCCATTAACTTTGAACTGCAGTACCTTTTTAATAAAATTAGAGTTTGGCATTCAAATTATATGGCCCTCCAATTCATTCTATTTATTTTTATGTATTTAACTATGTCAGGTTGCTTATAAATTCTATACAATTCAAAATTCTGTCTTCTTCTCCAGCTATTATTTTCGTTTACATCTCCAAGTATACTTCGAAGTACTTTTCTCTCAAAAGATGTCATTCGACTTTCTTCCTGTTTTGTTATTTTCCTAGTATCAGATGTAAATGTAAGAACTAGTCTGTTATGAGTTTTGTGAACTAAAAATTTTATGTTTCTTAAAAGAAATTTAGATTTTAAAAACCTCCTCAGTCCTTTTTCTTATTGATTCCATTAGGGACTAAATTGTGATATCAGTGTATTGATAAATAATTTTAAGTTCCTGAATAACTTCTAAAACAATATTTCTAACAGATTTGTTTTGTAGAAAATAATCTAAATAGTCTATGTTCAAAATTTCATTCATATTTTATCGTGAGTTCCAGGAATATTTGGAGTATTTGAAGAAATTCATTAAAATATCATGAACCAGTTTACCTTCCATTCGGTTTTTAAGACTAAGTGATAATTGAATCGATAACATTTTTGTGCTAGTTTTTAATTCTCCATACACTGTTTCCTAATGTAAGTTTGGTCTCATTTCCTTAACAATTGGAAAGAAATGTCAGAAGTTTGAGGGTATTTTATGTCATGAAAGAAGATTTCAAAAGCTCAAAAAATTTAGGAATCTTATGATTCGCTTTCTTATAGCTGTACTGAATATAACTCATTCTTTAAAAATTATATATTTTACTTTTTCATTTTATTACTTACTTATATTATTTTCACTGGCTCAAAGTAAGAAAATAATTATGGAGTATATCCCAGGATTATTGGGATAAACTCTAAGGGAAGGTAGGGGACGTTACAAGGATTCAGATTTGTATAACAATTTATGATCGGAATGGCCTTCGGTTCTATGTGACGTTGTACACAAATGCGTCAGAGGAAACAAACCTGCGTTACGGCAGTCATTTGAGCTATCATTTCCCGTAGAGGAATATGGAAAGTTTTACAAACATTTAGCTGGCAGAGATATGGACCTCATTTACTGACTGAAGGAAATGCACCAGCAGCAAAAAAGATTGTATCGACACGCTCGAAGATACAGTGGATCGCGGGATGTCACCTAATTTGCATCACAATTTGTGTGAATATGGATCTTCACGAGTTAATAGGCATACTCGTAGTCAGGTCATACTTCAAAGGAATCCGAGTACCTACAAGCCTTCGCTTTAGGCCGTACGAGGATAAACGAGAAGGAGGATCGTACGAGAAGGAGGTACGAAGATCGTAGAAAAGTGTTCATCGTGTTTTGCAGGGTGGAAGACTAACACCCAAACCATATTCAAAGAGTACTGTCACAACACATGTAACATCTTTGACCAATAAATATTTAAGATCATCTCAGTCTTGAGTCTCTTATTTTTATTGTACCTGCCATACCACTTTCCCATGACGTTTCCAACCACAGGTTGCTATGTAATTCTGAATCCTTGTGATTTCCCATATCTACCCTTAAAGTTTGTCCCTAAATCCTGGGACACCCTGTATATTGTTTGGAGTAAGAAGCTTCTAAGCATGTCGAGGGGAAAAAAATATTTTTAAATATTCGACACAATCAGTAAACATTTGGAGACTTATTTTTTAAATCCTAGTTAACTAGGAAAGTTTTAAGCACAAAAATTTGTAAATTTGAAATGTATGCAAGATGAGAAATTTATGACAAGAAGTCAGAGCACTTGAAAAAATTACAGCATCGATAATGATAAAATTGTTTTGAGTTAATTCGCAGTGTAAATTTTGTGTTAATTGATTAATACACTAGCAACATAACTCATTTCACTTTGAGATATTAACATTGATATCAATTTCGTCCAGTTATAATAATTATAGCTGTCATATTTTTCTGAAGATAGCCTTATTGTATACAATTTTTTCTACTTTGAACAACGTTAACACATTGCTCAAATAATTAAGTTCACAAATTTCCCAATTCTATTACTACAAAAAATAATATTGCTTTTATCGTTAAGGTGGTTTTTTCAGAATACAAGCACTGACACTGCCTATCTGTTAAGGTTACCACACAAATGCAATCAAAATGAATTTGCATTTGCCGTAACGCGTACAATTATTGTCAAAACTGTCTAAAATTCACTCAAAAGTTTAAAAGTTCACTTTCTTCAAAAGAAGGTACATACTGGATTATATTTCTTTGAATACAAACTGAATCCATTATGAAATTTCATTATTTGATTTATTTGTATCCATGATCAGAGACAAACGCATCTATAGGGGTGTATAACGGTAATGGACACAATGAATGACGTTTCAGACAAATCCCGGTTTTGCGAACAGAACTGTCATGAACATATCCTTTTGTAGACAGAGAGAAGATTAAACATTTCCACACACAGCTCATATCTTCAAGCTCAGCATCTGGATTGATGATATGGATTGCTGTTGGATACATCTCGATCGCTTCTTCTATTTTGGAAAGCTTCCATTACATTCTCGATGTGCTCATATCTGTAACTGTGCCCTATCTTTCAGCCTTTCATGACGTTTCTTTTCAACAAGATAATTCTAGATGCATGTTATCTAGACTTTCTTCGATATAGATCGTTTTATACTGTTGCCATGGCTAGCATTCTCCAGATCTGCTACCCATTAAAAGATTATCTGGTCCTGCATTTCTGAAGGACTGGCACGTCACCATAAAGCCAGCCACTGTGATTGATGAACAATGGCATCTATTTGAAGCCCCTTGTAATGATAGGATCGTATTATTCTTCCAAGACCAGCCAGACCAAACTGCTAAAGGCGGCAACCTGGTACTAAATATTACTCACTGAGTACTCCCAAACATTTGTACATGTAATTCTATTCTCAAATCTCTTAAAGCTTTCTCATATTACATTTAAATATACCAAAAAATTAACTATTTCTTTTTCTTTCACGGTGTAGCATTTTTAATGACAAGAAGTGCACTTATAAAAGGAAATACAATGATATACGTGTTTTTTTCCAAAATAAATTGAATTGAGACTAAGCTGTGAAACTGAAAATATTTCCTTTTAGTTGTTTTTTATCGTTACACGCTTTCTTTTATAGCAACAATGAAAAAAATTGTAGCACAAATTATTGCATTATTTTTTAAATTTTGAAGAGAGACTTTCGATTCAGAAATTGTCAAATACGAACATTTCACACTGAAAGATTCTAATTAATACGTTTAACTGATTACTGAACTCGGACCCATATGACGAATGTAAAATAGTGCAAAATGACGCCTTAAAGGATAAACCAAAGATATACGTCGATGTGCGTTGTTTTATTTTAGACTGAATAAATGAGGCATACATGCATATTAAAAGAAGAAACGTCGGCGGATATCTGCTCAACAAAAGAGATATGCTTACCAATTTTCAAGCCTGTAGGTTTAATAGTAAAAAAATTGGAATTTTTTATATGTATAACACCCTCGTAAGCTTTCACAACTTTCCTCAGCTGCTGATTTCCGCAATGCTCCTTCTTAGACTGTAGTCTTAGTCTCTGAATCTCTAATCAACAAAAGAAGCATGCTTGCGAAATTTTTAATTTGTAGGTCTAATAATTCAAAATAATAATAATAATAATAATTTTGATTATACAATCCTTTCAGATCCCTCGATTTCCAGGAAATTCGTCCATCATGGATCTGTACTTAGCAAAATAAACATACTTGCGAAATTTCAGGTCTGTAGGTTCAAAAACAGGAATTTTATCTATGCGCCCCCTAACACCACGCAACCTCTCTTACAACTCGAGTTCCATAAAACCCGTTCTAATCGGAACTTGGCGTAATAAAAGAAAAATTCTTACCAGATTTCAGGTGTATAAGACTAATAAATGAAAAAAACGGTTTTTTTCACATGTACGCCTCCACCCCTCCTCTTTGGATTCAATTTCTAAAAAATCAATTTTAGCGGATATCTACTCAACAAAAGGAGCACGGCTGCCAAATTTCAAAACTGTAAGTCTAGTAGTTCTAGAATATCACTATGAGTGAGGGAGAGAGGGAAAGAATGTGAGTGATGTAGTCGTTTTTCTATTTAAAAGCTCCATTTCTTGTTCCAGAAAATTTAAAAGACGTTCAGGAAAGAAACAATCGTATTTCTCATAATTAAATGTTATAAACTATTACAAAAATTAATATGCTCTTTTTAATAACAAAAAAATTTCTATCAGAGTATTTGCATATTTATACTCCTCCATAATCATAGTTTATATTTATTAAGATTTAAATACTTGGTATCACACACACACACACAAATTTGCCTCTTTTTCATAAAATTCCTACCAGTTGGAGGCTTTTTCTCTCAAAAGGGAGGGGAGGGGTATCTCTTTGTCTTAGTTGTTGGCACTTTTAATAATTAAATTTAGCCAAATTGAGAGAACATTTTTTTAAAAGAAGTTGAAGAAAAAAATTTGAGAAGAAAAGATGTTTTCATCCTTAAATAATATGTGCGAGGAAGGAAACAAGATATTTTCGGTAAATAAACATCTTATGACAGTAACGATAAAAAATATCCCCGATATATATATTCTAATATAAAATTTTAGACAACTTATATATATATATACTTAGGTTTTTTCTTCTTCCAATATTTGTAAACGAGAAATATTCCAACGAAAATAAAGAAGCCCCATAGTGACACGTGCATTATTCAACTTCTTTGGAACTGAAAAAAATAAAAGAACAAATAATAGAACAAATTTTAACAACATGTGCTTTTTAATTTGCCAGAATTACTTATAACAATTAATTTCTGTTATTTATAATCAGTAGAGGATAATATATATTAAAAATATACACATGTGATTTAAATATGTGTTTATTTAACATTGGGGTGGGCAACTTGTTCTGGCTGTCGGACCACATTCTGGGAGCAGAGGATATTGAAGGACTACACCTTTTCAAAATGATGGCATTCATTATAAAAAAAAAGGCATAAATAATCAATTAAATAAAAAAGTTTTATTATTTAGTTTTATTCAATTTATTTATTGTGTAAATTTCATATTATCTATAGCTGCAGGACATTTAATTTTAGAATAAGTCTGATGAGACAAATGTTCCCTGTCACACTTTTCTCCCATCTTTTTTAAAATCAGGAGTGGGATTGCTTGTTAAAACTCTCATCAAAGCCTGTGCAAATTTATGTCAGCCAACTTGCTTCCATATTTATTCTTGATGATCTTCATACAAGAAAAACTTTCCTCAAAAATATATGCCGATTAAAATATAAAGAACAATTTCCCAGCAGATTTCTTCATTCATGAGAATTTTTCAAGTGACAAAGATTTGTAAAAGTGTCAATTAATATTATATCATAAAACGTTTCCTTCCTACTGTGATCTAACTGAAAGTCAACAAAATCAATCTGTATAGCTCCTCTGGCTCTGCATTAAGGTTTCCGACTACTTTCGGAACCGTGATTTTGCAAAAGCGCATAAAGGAATAATATTTATGATATTTAGTGTCACTTAGATAAGAAAATGCATATAAAATTGTTTTAAGAATAGTATTACAATAAAAAATTATTTAAGTACAATATTTTGACAAAAAATGAACATAGAATGATCCACTTTCAAAGTATTCTCCTTTTGTGAAAAATGCTTCTATTATAATAATGTTTTGCCTGTTTATAGCACAGACCTCTGTACAGAGGCTCAACTAGAATTTTTGAAATATATAACTTAGAAGTGAATTTATCCATGTTTTACGACAACAGGGGGGGAGAAATTTTAAGAAATTTGGTTATAATTTTGAAAATAATGTGAATGTTTCAAAAATCATAGTTGAGCCTTTGTACATAGGTCTGAGCTATATACTGGCAAAATATTATTATAATAGAAGCATTTTTCACAAAAGGAGAACATTTTGAAAAAAGTTATTCTAAGTTAGTTTTTTGCCGAAATATTGTATTTTAAAAATTTTTTTTGGCGAAATGTCCTTAAAACAATTTTATACATGTATTCTAATCTAAGTGATACTAAATATCATGAAAATTATCCATATATGTGCTTTTTTAAAATCACGGTTCCGAACGTAGTCGGATACCTTAATATCCGCAGTAGTAGGATTGCCGAAAAAATTTAGTTTAGGCTCAATTTTTTAAAAATCCTGAGATCATGTGACTTTGTCCTCCAAACTCTACAAATGATCTCTTTGTAGAAACTCTTTCAAGTATTTTGGTTTTCCTGATAAAGGTATAAAGGAATTCTTTTTTTCCTAATAGTGAAAGATACAAGACGAATATTTGATCGCGCACGGGTCAGAAATTTCGATTCAAAGCGAAATTTTTAACTGTCTTGGCAGGCCACTATTTGCCCACCCCTGATTAATAGTATATGTATTCCTTGTTAAAATCTTAGTTTAGTTCACACTTTTGGAAACAGAGACACAGAAAAACTAGTGTGAAATTGTTTTTACAACTCATTTTTCTATATTGGACCTCGATTCAGTCAAACAGCAAGTCTCGCCAAGTTGGCGATAAATAAAAGAATACAGTAAAATAGAATCCCACCGTACTGCATTCTAATTTTGATTGTTTTTTTAAATCTCAAAATATAATTAATAAGAGTTAAAATCCTAGCTTTTTTATTAAGCATCTTCAGTGATGGATGAAAAAAAATAGCGCCAAACTAGGTCAATAACTCGCTTTCCTGTATTGAACTTTGATCTAATATGATGACAATAATTCGCGAACTTAGAGATAAAGTTGCAAATTAAAAATTGGTTCAAATTAAATGAGAAAAATTCTTAAAATAAGAGTAATAAATGTATAAATCGTCTATTCTAAGATAATTATACTATTTTTAAAAATTAAGCGAATTTTCAATAATTGCACTAAGTTTATAAGGATTAGTGATATATAAGTGCGTTAACGTATACATAATTTTAATTTTAAAAAAATTTTCTGGTACTTACGTATTATCACAACAATCGCCAATTTTATTAATAACTCGCCAAGTTGGCAACCCCAATTTCCTATGTGTCGTACGCACTGATTTCGCATCATGTGCTTCGTTTCATGTAATGTCGCTAATAGGTTGCAATAATACGTAAGTAACAATTTTCTTTTTTATCCTAAAGAATTTTTGGTGCTTTCGTATTATCGCAACGGTACTTACGTGTTATCACAGCAATCGCCAATTCTATTAATAACCCGCTAAGTTGGCAATCCCGATATCCTATGTGTCATATGGGCTGAATTGTCAATCACTTGCTTCGTTTCCTATAATGTCGACAATAGGTTGCTATAATACGTAAGTACCATCGCTACTTATTGGCAACATTATAGGAAACGAAGCACATGGCTGCCAATTTAGCACGTATGACACATAGGATATCGAGGTTGCTAACTTGGCGAGTTATTAGTAGAGTTGGCAATTGTTGCGATAGTACGTAAGTACCGATTTTTCTTAATACTTGAACATTTCAATTTTCGCCTTTTGATGTCAAAATACTATTCAATTAATTACAAGTCTTTCTTTGAAATTATTTGAAATTTTAACGTTTCATATTAACTATTTTATAATTGAGTCTCAGAGTTCAATAACTAATAAAGATAGTAGGATAAAAGTGTACATACATATTATCGCAACCTATTGGCGACATTTTCTGAAATGAAGCACATGGATGCCAATTAAACATGTACGACAGATAGGTAATCGGGCTGTCAACTTGGCGAATTATTAATAGAGTTGGCGACTGTTGCGGTAATATACGTAAGTACCGAAGCGATAAAATCTTATATTTGATACTTAAGTAGGCACTTACGTATTATCACAATCATATCAACGACTTTATAGGAAACGAAGCACATGGCTGCCAATTCAGCGAGTACGTCACACGCGAATCGGGGATGCCAACTTGGCGAGTTATCTTGAACATTCGCATTGTTGCAATAGTACATACGAGTATGTACCTCTTATTTTATCCCACACTTTTGGCAAAGAAGAAAAAAAATTATATCGGCAGCTTATTTTTCTGTATTTGACTTCTATCCAATATGAGGATAATTCCCCAAATTGGCGATAAATATATTTGGGGGCTGAAACAGGATTCTACTTATAGATATCAATGTTTAGTAAAGAAATAGACTGAGGAATTTGTTTAGAAACACCGCAAGACGGGAATTACATTATATAAGGGGACACATTATATAAGGAGGTCCGTGATTAAGAATAGTTGCAGAAAAGGTTTTAGGCATGATTGAGATTTTAATAACGAATGCGTGGTTTCAAAAAGATCCATCTGTGATTTCATATCTTTTGAAATTAATATCTTAGGGACAAATATATCATGAAAGTCACAAGCTCCGTGAGTACAAGTCAGATTCAATTATTTTATGCAAGTTTCAATTCTATTCTAAATTTCCAGAAAAGAACGCACAAAACCAGAAATTTAACAAGTGGTATTGCATCTTTCTCAGTGATAGAAATGCTCAGAATGTGTACTAAAGTGTATTATTTTTCCTCTGGAAAGGAAAGAAATGGTACAGTTCTAGCTTCATATTATTAAAATGTTTCATTATTTTACTATATTCCAATAATTTTCTTCTTAAAATGTTGAAACATTATATTTTTTATTGTTGTTATGTTACATGGAATTTCTTATTTTGCTATCTGTGAATAGCTATTGATAATTAACAATAGTTTGTAGACCTTTAATAGCGGTAGATAAAACAATCGTTAACATCGCCAAAGGGTATCCTTTTTCTTCACTGTAACCAAATATATACATATATTACAGGTATTTCAAATAACATAATATTTTATTCTGAGAGAACTACTCTATTGTTTTCAATATGTAAAGAGTTAAATATTTAAATGAATGATAAGTTGTAACAATATTCATGGTGAATTGGCAATAAAAAGATTCTTAAAACACAACAGTTGCATAGATTCTCGTTATTGCTCTTTATTCTAAGCTATTCACGTGGTAATACTCACAACAGTATCTGAATTATTACAAAACACTAGAATTCTTAGAATATTAAGCAAGAATAAACAAATATATTTGTTGAAGAGTTGTTTACTATCATAAATAAACCCTAAATTTCAAATCTTTAAGAAAAACAAAGCATGAAATAGTACAATATAAATATTTCTTTCTCTTTCTAAAAGTATATTAATATTTATTTCACCTACTTCATTAATTTTGATTTGGAGTACACAATTTGAAGATATAAAAACCATATATATATATATATGATTTCTCTATTGAAATTTTGTATGAAAGTAAATTTGAATAATAAAGAACTGCCAAATACAAAGTATTTTCAAGACTAAACAAAAATCTCGCTCTGCGTCACGTTATAATATTTTTACATTTATTTCAATAAAGTCATAAAATATCTTTATCGTTTTTATAGATTTTAAGTTCAATAAATACCAGGAGAGAATTTTAATACACGCAATTTAAAATTGGTAAAAGCAGACTTATATTATGCAGCAACTAATATGTGCATTCAAGTATTATTTCTAAAAAGTGAATGATGTAAGTTA
>BMAV01018836.1:112584-208084 GCA_019973955.1 Trichonephila inaurata madagascariensis
GCACCCAACGCGCGGACAGCTTTTTCATGCCTAAATGTTGATTTAATTTGTGACAAACACGTTCTTTTGACATGTTCATAACCTCTGCTATCTCTCACTTTAATTCGGTGGTCGTCTAGCTCCATTTGGTGAACTTTGGCGATGTTTTCGTCGGTAGTGGCAGTATTTGGACGTCCCGAACGTTCATCGTCTCCCAAGCTTTTACGGCCACGTTTAAATTCAGCTGCCCAAAATTTCACTGTGGTAAATGATGGGGTAGAGTTTCCATACACAGAATCCAACTCATCTTTGATTTGCGTAGGCGTATTGTCTTTCAGAAACAAATATTTATTGACAGCCCGATACTCGATTTTATCCATTTTCACAAAAACACTCACATCACTGTAACATAACAACTGCACGTCCAAAATGGCTGAAACTTTGGTGAGTAACTGTCAACAGATGAACAACGAAATTCACTAGCTGTTATTGATGTGTTGCCATCTTCGCGTTGAGGTCGGACACTTTTCAGACCACCCTCGTACATATCCTACATATGAAAAAAGTAAGCTTGTACACTACCTAAGCACAAGAACAAATTTCTAAGCTTTAAATAAAAATATTGTTAATTTTCCTTTTATTTAAAAATACTCTTTTTGGTGATTTTTGTTCTCAGGTAATATTTTGTACAATGTTTGGCTTCGTAGAAGGCTAATTGTACTAAAAAATCTAACAGTATCCAGTAGTAACCATGGCAACAAAATTAAATTGGACAAAAATCTAAAACGTGAGCGCTTATTCTTTAAAATATAAATTTAAGTTAAATCACTTCAGATCATCACAAATCATAATCATTAGGAAATCGTAAGTTATTTTGTAAACAATTTATGGATCCAAAATATTGAACAAGTGTACTCTTATCTTTCTCTCTATTTCAAATCCTCATCTTTTTTATATTCGTCTGTAAAGCGAAAATCTTCTAACCATTTTCTCTTGAAAGCTGAAAATCTATAAAACTCCAGAGTTAATTAACATGATTCACAGTCGTTACCAAGGTTTTGGGACTCTCAAAAGAGAATGAGTGCGGTAATTAGATTAGTTGCTAAAGAGAATACCAAGTACTTTTATGTCAGTGAGGGTTTTTTTGTTCTTCATTTTGATTCAAGAATCTGACAGAATCACTGCTTTAAGACTACTGTGAAGTGGGAAAAAATGCAATTAGTTTGTAGTTATCTAATAAGCAAATGAAATAAACCACGACTGAATCTCAAGGCTGATGAAATTGATTTCGATTTTTCAAGTAAAACATTCCATTCGTGAACTAGAAAAGTTTTCCTTATTTTTGACTTTTGTAAAAATTGTGAAAAAAGTTTTCGAAGTTTGAATAATTTGATTAATTTAATTTTATAGGTTCAAGACTGGATGCTCAAATATTTTTTGTCGTTTTAGCAAAAAATATTAATATAAATACTATTAAAGCTTGAAATATAAATAAAATCGAATGGATCTGCATAATTTAATAAATTTCGAATTAATCTAATAAAAAAAATTTATAATTATGCATAGAAAATAATTTAATATTTTAAAATCTTGGCTCTTAAAAGAGGAGAATCTTTCAAACTTCTTTACAAAAAATTCATTATCCATTTTAAAATTGGATAACTTATTTGGAGATTTTCGTCATAAGCTTTTTTATCTATATATATAGGAGAAAAGAGACTCATTCATCATAATCTTTTCAGAGCTATTAGATCTAGACTTGAAGTTTGGAAGGCATGTTTTTTTTTATTAATAGAGATCCTCTAACAATAAGATTCGAGGAAATTAACTTCCGTGAATGGTAAATATACTTGTATTTTAGAAATTCAAGTCCTGTCGTTTTTTATAGCAAGAGGTAAGGACCTTAAGAATAATTTTCAATATAATATCAGGACAGAAATAACTACTGAAGTGTGTGGGTAAAGGCTAGTTAATATTGCGACATAGCCATCCTGTGATGACCATGTCGTGCCGGTTCTGCGTAAGCTAGAGGTGTGGGATTATCAAAATGATGAGACATAGTAGTTCTTAATACAACTTTTATTAAGAATAACTTATATTACTTAAATTCTAATTTGACAATTTTATTTAAAGTGAGAGTTAACACCCAAATTAAACCGTGTATTTAAGTCAGATCACGCAACTAGATCCTTTATCTCAATTATCATTAATAATCTTATTCATCTAATTACTTATATCAAATATTACCTTTTTCAGATCTCCTTCCTTTACCTAAAGAACGATATCTATAAATTCATTATATACGATGATTCCAACTTCTTTATCTTAGGCTTCTATTCTTTCCTAAACTATCGGACTGTTAACTCTTGATCTGCAAGATTTCACACTAAGCTTTGTCACGTTATCGATCAGAATAATTCCACACTACTATCTCTAAGCTTGCCGCGCTATATCTTATCATCAAAGCTTCTATCCTATTATAGTATATCTCATTTGCATAATATCTTTGTTTATCTTCTTGGTATTGGGTTGGAAAAGTTTTGCCATTAATCGTGGCCGTCAAAAGAACATATAGGAGTTATGTTAGCAGAAAGACGCGAGAGACGTCACAATATATAAAAATTAATGCGGTGTTTATTTTCTGTACTCAAGTTAAAATAATTCAGTCTAGTAGTTCTAAAATATTTTAAATAATTTTAAAGTTATAGCATTATTTTAACTTTTTAAGTTTATATATATATATATATATATATATATATATATATATATATATACTATGGCCGACAGACGTTGTCCTGTACACACGTCTTAAATCCGAAAATTCCTAACTTTTTTGAATAAGTTGTACCAACCTGGACCGTTTTGATGAAAATTTTTATAAAAAAATTTATTACAATACCTGATGTCATCTCATGCACAGTTACCACAATTCGACCTATCGATTGTGTGTGAGTAAGTGTATACTATAAACTAAGTTGAATATAGTAGAAGCTATTCTGAATAGAAACTTAAACTTGTTTTAAGTAAAAAGATAAAAAAGATAACACTCGAGCTATTTTCATAACAGGTATATTTTTTTAATACACAATAAATAAATTCATCGTAATGCCATTGAATGTACAATATTTTTGGTTAATCTTTGAGGAGTACAAACAAACAAATGCGATGGTTTGCTAACCCTCGGACACGCAACATATAATTGGTAGTGCAAAAAACAAAATTTTCCCCTCTTATTTCTTTTTTTTTTTTCTTACCGCGCATTAGCGGAATAAGCAACACACAGAGGTAAAACAATTATGCACTTTAAGGTTTTTAATATCTTATTAACTAATTGCTATATCGGACCGAATTGTGAATGTAAACCATTCTCGAATCCACTTGAACCCCCATAAAAAAATGTCATCAAAATCGGTCCAGCCGCTTAGGAGTTCTGTCACATACACACTCAAAGAAGATATATATATATAAAGATATGTATATATATATATATATATATAAACTGAAACATTGGTTTGACATGAATATGAATATGATAATCTCATGGAGTGGGATTTTTTAATTGAGTTTTCTGAGTTTATTTGTGCGTATATGGAGGAGGAGAATGTAAAATAATTTCACAATGGAATTGATATATATTAACTCAAACATAATGATATTAAGGTGTATATATTTATAAGAGACTGGCAATTTGGCCTTCAGTATTGATTGTCATTGCTCTGTGGTACAATATGATGGTATTTGTGCTATCGTCAATCAACCATTGGATTTAGATTGATATTTTCTCTAAGATGGAATATGATAAAATGAGACAGATGCATAAGTGTGATTTGGAGGAAGATAAAGGGCGCAGACAATATGAGAACGCATGCAAAAAAATTATAAATAAAATAAAACAATTTAAAAAAAAAAACGTTAACTTCTTGTTTGTTGATTAATGAGGAATTTTCGAGGTTAGGACACATGATAATACATTAGGAAATATAAAACGCGTATTATTTGGAATACTGGTTTTGTAGGGAATTACTATGATGTATCGAGGTGGAGGAATTATGGATCGAAATGTAGTTATTTTAAATATGATGATAAGTTTGATGTGTGTGTGTGTGTGTGTGTGTGTGTGTGTGTGTGTGTGTGTGTGTGTGTGTGTGTGTGTGTGTGTGTGTGTGTGTGTGTGTGTGTGTGTGTGTGTGTGTGTGTGTGTGTGTGTGTGTGTGTGTGTGTGTGTGTGTGTGTGTGTGTGTGTGTGTGTGTGTGTGTGTGTGTGTGTGTGTGTGTGTGTGTGTGTGTGTGTGTGTGTGTGTGTGTGTGTGTGTGTGTGTGTGTGTGTGTGTGTGTGTGTGTGTGTGTGTGTGTGTGTGTGTGTGTGTGTGTGTGTGTGTGTGTGTGTGTGTGTGTGTGTGTGTGTGTGTGTGTGTGTGTGTGTGTGTGTGTGTTAATTAAATTAGATTTAAAATTAAATTCCCTATATAGCACTTAACTTTTATTTTTCATTACATCTTCAAGTATTAAATTAAACTCCCTATTATTTATCCGAAACATATGGCCTAACCACTAAACATTTCTGATCCCAGATCATTATATTTAATAGCCCTATATGTCAGCATTAACTTTCAAGTATATATCATGAAATACGAGGTGCTTCACACATCTGGCTTAAGTGATAAAACACTTAGATTTCACTGTTCTTATTCTCTCAGCCTCTCAGCTTCACAACTTGTAAAGAATTCATCGAATAAAGATTCTTTTTTTTTAATTAAGACTGATTCTGGCTTGAAACATGTCATATATATATATATTATGATTTCTGAACGTAACTAGAATTTTTGAAAAATTCACCAATTGAAATAATTATTGGCGTTTTTTTCTTAAAATTGCTCCCCTCTGTTGTCGTAAAATATGGATAAACCCACTTCTAAGTTGTATTTTCAAAATTCTAGTTGAGCCTCTGTAGAGAAATCTGAGCTATATACAGGCAAAATATTATAATAGAAGCATTTTTCACAAAAGGAGAACATTTTGAAAAAAGATTATTCTAAATTAATTTTTTGCCGAAATATTGTATTTAAATTTTTTTTTGTCTTAATGTCTTTAAAACAATTTTATACATGTGTTCTATTCTAAATGACACTAAATATCATGAAAATTATCCATTTATGCGCTTTTGAAAACCACGGTTCCGAACGTAGTCGGATACCTTAAATCTTGTAGAACTTCTTCTAAATTTCAGTCTTGGAAAATCTTGAGAATTTTAAAAATATTTTAATACAAACGTAATAAGGATAAACGTAACTTTTTAAAATACATTTAAATAAAATGTTAAACATACAATATAATTAAAAAGTAAACTTGAAAATTAAAAAAGTGACATTTATAAAGATGCATTACGGAAAAAACATCATTATTTACAAAAAGTACTGCAAATTTTATTCGTCATCTCACAACAAAGAAATATCCCATAAGATTTTTTCGGATAGAAATTATATGAACAAAAAAATTTAAAAATTTTTAATTGAAGAAGCGATAAAAAAATTAAAAACATACTGTTTAACGAAGCTTTTTTTTTAATCTAGAAGATATTTTTTTGACAAAATACTTAGATTTATTTTAATGGCAAACAACATTAAATCATGAAAACTATTTTTAATTCATAGAAAAAACAACATTAAAATTGTTAAGTAGCAAAATAATATTTTTTAGAAAATTACAGCATACATATAAAAATATGGAAAGAAAAATCTTTCTCAAAGTGTGATAAAAGTAAATGAAATTTTTAAAAACTTTTTTTTTATAAATTCAGATTTTAATAAATTAATTGCACAGAGTTATTTTCTAGATAAGCCTAGTAAAGAAGCAAAAGGAGCATAGTTGTAGATTAGAGGATATGCTTCTCTTCTTATTATTTTAATCTTTTTCTTTTACAAATTAAGTTAAAAATCAATTTTTTTCGTTTAAAAGTAATTTTCATTGAATAGAATGGTATCAATTTCCTTCCTAGTACAAAAATTTTAAAAATTTTAAAAAAAAAAATTATATATTGTAAAAAATTTTTTTTAAATTTATTCTTTTTTCAATTCCTACTTTTAGCTTATTCTTATATTTTTTTTAAATTTATCTTGTTCGAAATTTCAATGTTAAAAAAATACTTTCTTTCTCCAATCGTTAAAAAAATTTTTTTAAATTGATGGAAAAAATTTATGTTAATCATTTTCTTAAAAAATTAATTAATTAAATAATTTTTACCCTTTAGTTCGCCAGTAAACTGTTAAAAACAAAGAAAAAAGTGTCGAAAACCTTTTTTTCGGTCAAAAACCGGGTTTCTTCCCTACAATAATCAAAACAATAATTCCAAATTTTCTGTAAAAAAAATACTTTCATTCATCCATTCAAAATGGGAATTTATTAAAAAATTTTTTAAAATTTTTTTTTTTTTTTTCATATTAAACATTTACCCGCCCCCTTTAATCTTTCCTCCCAAAAAAAACCAAATTTTACCCCCTTTTTAAAAAAATTTTAACCCCTAAAAAAAAAAAAAAGGAAAATTTAAGGGTTTTTTTTAAATGGGGGTTTTTTGGGGAAAAAACCAAAAATTTGGGTTTTTTGGGCATTAAAAATTTTTAAGGGTTTAAAGGAAAAAATACCCCCTTCAAAAAATAAAATTTTAAAAAAAAAGCCCCAAAAATTTAAAAAGGCAGAATAGGGGATTTTTAAAAATTTGGGGGGTTTCCTTTATAAAGTAATTTTTTGTATGAAACAATTGGGCATAAATATAATTGGGTGTGTCTTTTAATTTTAAAACCTTTTTTTTTATTTTAAATTTTAAAAAATTGTTTAATTTAAGTAAAAAGTTCTTTAAAAAAATTTATTAAAATTATAAATGTTTCCTTTTTTTTTAAACCCCTTCATTTGGGACCCACAATATATGAGGATTATTTTAAATGGAGGGGGCTTCTTAAAAAATAAGAAGAAAAAGTTAAAAAAAATTTTAAAAAATAAAATTTTTTAAAAAAAAAAAAAAAAAAAATTTTAAAAAATTTTTTAAAAATTTTTAAGAAATTTTTTAATAAATTTTTTAATTTTTAAAAATTTTTTTATAAAATTTTTTTTTTTTTAGGGGTTTTTTTTTTCCGGGGGAATTTTAAAAAAAGAGGAAAAATACAAAACTAATAAAAAAAAAAATTTTTTTTAAAAAAGTGACCCCCGAAAAAAAAGGTCGGGTTTAGGGGAAAACCATTTCATAAATGAAAAAAAAACCACCATGTTTACCAGTTTTCGGGTCACCCAATAACCGTTCCCCCCCATACTGTCGGGGCCTTAAAATGGAGGAAACTGAAAATGTTAACTACGTTACATTACGTATATTGATTTTCTAAATATTTATTGGCAATGAAACGTGTTATGGCATTTCCAAACATTCCCATTATTTCTTCCCTATGTCACAGATGTTTTCCAATTACTGAGGTCTGCACTTAAACTTTTAAGACACTGAGATGCTTCCAAAATGCACCGTCAATATGTTATTGTTTCTTGTATTTATTGGCTATTAGAATGAGCTGGTTGCTTTGAAACTTGCCTTGAAGGCAGAAAAAGCATCTCTTGAATCAGGAATTTTTACTGCAACCGTTTGAGGGTTAAAATTCATTCAAATTTTGAAAAAGTATCAAGACACCAATTTAATTATTTGAATAAGTGAATAAAAAATTTCAATAAAAATATGAAAACTCTGCTGTTTTAGACAATTATTGAAAAGTTATGAATTAGTTTGATTAATGTAAAAAGAATTAATATTATTTTTTTAAAAAAAAAAAAAAGGTTTAACAAATCTATTTATGTATTTTTCCAAAAAATGCTAATTAAGAATTTTTTTAATTATTTCAAATGCAGAAAATTGGAAAAACAATTACATTAATTTACAATTTCATTACGGCGCATTTCCTAGTCTTTTCCTAAGACATACGCATACACCCTTCCTAAGAGAGGCAAATACTTATTTAAGCTAGATTTAAATCGATATTTTGAAAGAAGCGGGTAAAAAAAAGTCTTAGATGCAGTGATGAAAAAATAGGATCGCTTGAAGGCAATCAAAAAGAGATATATCAGAAGAGTCAAATAAGAAATTGAAAAAAAAACTAGCCTTATGCAAAATTAATAACACGCAGTAATTTTCTTCGACGCAGTCAATAACTTTCGCTTTCCCAATCGATATAACAGCATCCTGGGTTGAACAGGGCTGAATTTTTGAGCAAATAAAAAAAAAAGTGATAACAATAAATATGCAGATTTTTTTGGTGTAATTTTTTCACTCTCCAGAGTATGTATCTTTTGCCCTCCAGGGCATGCGAATACCGCAAAAGAATCGGTTTAAGCGTTTAATTTATGCCGAATTCAAGATGAAAGTTGAGTCGTTAGAAATGCAGAGTTGGGTTAATGTGAAAAAAACATTTCTGTCCCCTAGGCCACTTGCAACCATGTTTCAATTTAGCTTCAATTACCGTCATGCATCCGGAAGTAATGAAAATATAAATAAAGAACAGTTTCCTTGAGAAAATCGATGCATGTGGTGCAGAAGTTTCTCATTAAGAAGCATTTCAGATTTCTTTAGTTTATTTTCTTTAGACAGTATTAACTATTTTCTTTGCTGAAATCTAAAGCTAAATTCTATTTTTTCGTTTACCATGATGCATTTACGCTTATAATGAATTTTCGCTGTAAATTTACTTCACTCAGTTGGATAAAGTCAAAGCTTAGGTTTGACTAAAAATTAATTATAGGGAAAAATTTAATTATTTGACGCGCAATTATTAAAATATCTTTATTTCATAAACAAAAATATAGGAATACGATGGAAATTTTAACCAGAAAGTTTAAGAAAATATAGTGAATAAAAGTTGAAACCATTATAACACAAACAGAGATTTTATTAGATTAAAAATGTGTCTTCCCTCATATTATGGAACAAAATTCATGTCCAAAGTCCAAAATACCGTTTAGGATTTTGAAAACGCACTAATATTGTTATGTACGCATACACTCGTTTTTCAAGTGGCCAGGATCTAAATCCCTTACCAGTGATTTAAAATTTAATTAGGTGTTCGAAACCTAAATCCAATCAAAATTTTACGGGCAGAATAATGAAGTTGAACTTCTACTCCACCTTGTGGTACGATGTGGAAGCTAGAGATTATATAGGTGTACTAGCTCAAGTATACTATAATCTGCCATAATCCCCTCCCCTCTTTGGGAGTCAATTTCAACAAAAGCTTGTTCTTAGTGGATCTGTACACAAACAGCAAATCATAAAGTAATACCAAATTCAAAAACTATAATATGACTAATATTAGGTTACTCCCCTGGGAAACCTCGGATATCAATCAAAAATAAATGCAAAAAATAAAATCCAATATAAAGGTCATTCATCAACAGTTTTCGTATTGTTTGAAAAAGTGTCATTAACTCAAAAAATTTACAACATTGTGTTAATTTTAATTAAAATTGTCATTCAATGAATATAGTATTGTTTTTAAGTTATCTATATTTAAGTCCGAGCACACACATAGGCTTTTCGATATAGTATTCAAAAAAGATTCTATGGAACTCCGCCAATTTGATTTAAAAGTAATAAACAGGGCTATGAATCTCGTAAAAATAGGAGTATATATGCTACCTTTACGCCTCCCCTAATCGGGGAACCTACCTCGCAAAACCTGTTCTTAGTGGATCTAGATGCACAAAGAAGAATCATGCTGACCAAATTTAAAATCTGTAGGGCTAATAGTAGGGTTTCTTTTCAGGTTCCCCAAGAAGTCATAAGATTTCTATACTGTTTGTATTCCCAGAATGACACTGGGCTACAATGATCTGATGCAGCTAGTTTTGACTTTACTGTGGATTTCGACCACCGATGTAAATTTTAGCTGATCTCATTTTGCAGTTTGTGACCATTCGCCTTGGAAGGGAAAATGTCCATTTCAACCCGTAGTAAGAGTGTAACAATAGAAATCGGAAACACCACGTAGTTAAAGCAAAATTTTTGCAGCTTGTTATTGTATGTTCATCGGTTCTATCAAACAAGTATTTAGTTTTTAAGAAGCTTCATTTAGTAGTCTATCAGCACTAGTATTCTGATAAAAGTTCTGATATCTTGATTTACGTTGATAACGCACTTTTATTTAAAACTGTTATTCATCATATTAATCGCTGGCCAACTAAACAAAATACCCTAAGAAAGACAAGAGATAGCACAACAAAATGATATTTCTAGATATTAACAACATGTTGGACCAAGTATCAAAGAGATTAAATTTTATAGATCTAGGTATTGTGATTCCTGCTAAATCAGGTAAAGCCGTGAGTAGCTACCATCATTGTTGGAGATCACCGCAGCCACACGTCTCGCCATTGATCCAAAAGAGCACGGCGCCGTGCTCTGGGTACAGTAGACTGAAGCAGCCCACACGTTGTCAAAGTTGATCTGGTGTGTGGCAGCTGGGGTGAATAAAGTCAGCCGCAAACCATGGACCATATGTTTTCTATCAGCAAAAGCATCCGGAGAGCGAGCCAGCCAGGGAAGCAATCTCAATCTGGTGATTAATTAAAGAACCTTGGACAATGAGTGCCATTGCTGCGTGCGTGATCACGCATTATCCTTGTTAAATATGGTTGTGGTAAGAAAGGACAACTGGCTCCAACACCTTCGGAAATGAGCGTTGGCTGCTTAATGCCCGCAATGCGTACCAGAGGAATGTGAGTGATATCCATACCGCCCCATACCATAATACCTGCAGGACCAGTGTGAAAGGCAAGCAACGCAGTTTGCCTCAGCATCCTCCATGGTGTTCCAGACTCCGAATCCGACCATCGTGGTGTTGCAGACAGATGCGTGTCTCGTCAGTAAAGACAACTTCATTCCGCTTACATCCTTCTTTCATCGCACCATTGGCGACGGAGACGTCTGTGGTTCTGCGTCAAGGATAGACCAAGCAATTGACGTCTTGCGGACAGACCATTCTGCTGTAAACGGTGTCGAATGTTACGCGCAGACACTGAATGATGCGTTACAGACTCAATGTGCTATGCTATGGTTCGTGATGTGACTGAGCGATCCGTCCCCTACCCCACATTTGCCTGTCCCTCGTGAAGGGGTGCACTGAGGTGGAGGCGACTGACCATGTTGGTCCGTCGTACCCTCCTGTATCCAGCGGTCACATATCCGCATTACAGTTGTTTGGTTTCATCCAACACGACTACCGATTTCCTTGAAAGATATCCACAATCTCGGTATGCCACTATTCTTCCTCTGTCGAATTCTGATACTTGATCAAAAGCTAATCGCTGTTTTCTACGAGACATAACTGATCGTTTTTTGAAAAAACACAATTGCCGAACTTTAAATCGTGGAAATCTCCAAGCCTTAAATAGAGCTTTGAGGTGGCGGCACTGGCGCGCGTGATGTGTGTCTGTGCTGAAATTCTAATCATTTGCATATCTCACCTCCGCAAATGCATGTTGTAAAGTTCATGTTATTTGCATGCTTCCTTCAGGGTGTTGCATTTATGGTGGCCAGCAGTGTAATTTGTTATTTGAAAATTTTTTGAAGGTACTTGTCTTTATTATAAACTATTTAATTTAATCAGGAGTTTGAAGAAGGGAATGAATCCCAAACTGTTTGGGGAGAAAAAATTTGAAAAAATCTCGCAATTTTTCTTATTTATTATTTTTTTTAACCAAATTTTTGTGTGAGACTCTCACATTAACATTTAGCATTATCACATTAACATTTAGCATTTATCTCACATAATATTCACATTATTATTTTCATGTAACAAAAATATAGCAATTTCATAACAAAGAAATCAGTTACACAAATAAAATTTCTTTAAAACAAGAATCGATAATTTTAACGAATGTGACTGATTTCAGCAGGAAAAAATTATCAAGTATTTATTAGTATTTATCTCTTAGCTGCAACATTAGAAGAATAGCTGACTCAGGATTGATTAAAATATAAATAAAAATTGATTCTCTTAAGCATGAAACTGGGTGAGGATTTGTGAAAACAATTCCTTAGACATCAACTGAAGCTGAGAGAGCATTTTCTGCTGCAGGGTTATTTATAACAAAGTTAAGAACTAGGCTGAGTAATAAAAACATAGATTCCTTATGTTTTTTACCCTTTAAAAAGGGATAATTAACATATTCTACACTTTTTTAGTATTTTTTGCTGAATGTATAAATGAGTATAAATTTTGGAATTTATATGTATCCTTATTTTGTATAATTATTATTGATATCAATTAAAATTACTTGTTTTTAAATATTTCAAAATTTTGATATATTCCCGGGAATTTCAAGAATGACTATTAAGTTCCCGGGAATGGAAAAAACTAGGAAATCAGAAAACCGAGTTAATAGTTCAAAAACGGTTTTTGCCTACAACATCTCTCCTTGGGAGTCGATTTCAGCAAAATCCGTTCTTAAACGTTGCCAGATCAAAAGATGTCACCTAAAGCAACAACAGTTTTTCTATGTAGGAGAAATCTAATATGTAAAGAGACTAACATTTAATGTCTGTAGATCTAACAGTTACAGAGATCTCGTGATGAGTGGCCACTCAGGGGGCTCACCTTCTTTAGGTGGGTACGGGTGTCACAATCCCGGGGTACCCTAGTGATCTTTTCCTTTTTCCAAAGGGTTTACTATCTTTGGTAAACACGGGTGTCACGACCCCGGGATACTCCGGTGATCCTTCTCTATTTTCGACCCTCCATCTTGTCATCCAATTTCTCCTTTTCTTTTCCCGTCCAGACCACAGACCTATGAATGTTTGGCGCAGTATAGCCAAAACTGGCTCTTGCGCCATAAAACACCAAACTCACTCACTAACTCATGATAAGTGGATGAATGAGTGAGTTGCTTTTTTCCTGTACATAGATAGATGAATTCAATCAGTGATCAGTGTTTCACTTAAACATATTATGTGTTTAAGTTCTGTCTTAAGTTAAAATAGACAATTATAAAGACTGCGTTTCATGAATTCAAAACATATTTAGTGAATCTGACAGAAATATGTTTACATAATATGTCTTCTTTTGTCCAATATGGATAAAATGACTTTAAACTATGTGCAACTCTAAAACATTAGTTAACGTACTTTGTTTTAATCGTCTTACATTAAATTAAATTTCAAGTACATTTATCGAGATATATATAGATATTTATCATGTATCTGTGTGATCAAGAACAGGAACTTTTAAATAAAAATAAAAGAAGTTTTTTATCTTTAGTAATCTTATGTTGAATTGTGTGGGGTCCCATTTCCATATTGCATCGAAAGAACTGGTATTTCAAGCGTAACTTCTACAATATTTTATTCATTTATAAATTTTTCAAAATAGAATAATCTTCATTTTACTTTATATTTGTACCATAGAAAAGAAAATAAGAACTGTCCTCCTTCTGTAATCTTCTTTCCGTAAAAAATTAGATTTATAGATTTTTTCATCAAGAAATATTTAAATATTTATCTTCATCAAAATTAGGTTTTATTCAAAATGGGTGTTAAGGATCTTAAAACCAATCCAAATAATAAACTTTATGAATCATGTAGTCCCCTTCAAGTTTTGTGGTATCTACTTCATTGATATTTGTCTTATAACACTGACTCTAAAATGCTATTAAAATAAGTACACCAAACAAATATTTTTTTTTAAAGTCCACTGATTTTCTCTATTCATACAGTTATTATTTTGTTGTCTCTAAAAAATTACATCACGTTTGATTGCTATTAGATTTTCGTTAATGCTTAAGAGATAACAGATTTTTTTTTATGCAAAGAACTGGAAGCATTATCTGAGAGTTTTTTCGACAGAATAAAAGAACTCTTGTCCGGATTCACAAATGCTTCAATAAATAAATACATGTCTTTGTAAATGTGACAATATTATCATTTTATGTATGCTTGCATTTATATTTTTATACACTCTAGCACTTTTTGTTATTAGTATTTTCTGAGACCATATAAACAAATATGAAAATATACCTAAAAGATCATCCGATTCAAGCAAATTAAATTTGGTTTCTTTTGTAATGCGAAACTAAATAGCCAGTGAGTAAAAGATTATACTTGTAAAATTTGTTTACTTTATGAAATCTTGTTACGTAGTATTCAACATTTAATCATTTCCTGGTGAGCCTTCCTAAATATTCAACCCAATTATTTCAGAAATATTGACAGTAAATCTTTCAGGACTTCTGGACCAAAATGATTAGCAGAAATCCTAACAATCATGTTAATCCAAACATATAGTATCCCAGCTCATTAACTTGCTTATCTCCAAGAGTATGGAGCACGAACAGGAGAGAACTTAGGATATACTGAACCTTCGAAAATTCAATACGAGTTTCCAGAATGTCACTCAAATTCTTAAGCCCATTAGACTAAGAGTGTGCGAGTCTTCTCTGATAAATCTTGTTATGATGTACCACCTTGTACTTCAATACGTAGAATTAGATTTCTTACCAAATGATTATACCACCGCCAATCTAACTAGTCCCTCTTCCTCATTGTGAGTATCATTGTTTCCGAGTTACATCTTCAGAAGGTTTGTTGTGTACAATTAGATCTTTCCTTAGAATGTTGTGTCTGTCTGCTTCGGATAGAAAGGGAGAAAGCGGATGTTCTGGATTCTTAGTCTTGTGTTAATATTTTCGCGAATGGGCAGAATAATGCAAATTTATATAAGGGCAAACTAATGCAAATGAATATCTCAATAAAGAATTTAAAATAAGAAATTCTTAGCGTGTGTTCGTATTTACTCATTAAGATGTTTTTTTTTAAATTTATTTTTAAGTGGTATAGTTCAAATCAGTGGCGCACACAAGGGGGTGTCCTAGGGGTCCGGAACCCCCAAAGCCCTTGATTTTTTCTCCCGATTGATTATAATTTTAAGTATATAATACGTAAAGTTTAATTAAATATTTGTTTTTAATGATTAATTTTATTAATTAATACTAATTATTTATTCAATAATTAGTTTTTTACTGTTTTTTGTTCCCCAAAATCGACAAAATCAAAAGGAGCATGATACAAGAATGGTGGACTTTCGACCCGGGACCCCCTAGGAAAACTTCTATGTGCACTACTGGTTCAAACCCCTCCTCGGCTCTTCCCGAGCTGAGCTCGGGCAGACGAAACGTACCAACCTGGCTCATCATGAGTGTAGCCCGGTCACTGTGAAAATTTACATTGTGCAATCATTCTTTCCCGAATCATTTCACATGTGCTTTTTATGATTTTGAACAATTGAAAAGTACCACTCGATAGAATTTTCTGCAAAAGGAGGACGCCCTTCTGCTGAGCACACCCTCCCCCCCCCTTCACGCTTGTCTGAAAGGCACTTTGTTGACTTCATTCCCCCAGCAGAGAAGAAAACTAATCCAACACGAAGTGTATTATTCATTTCTCAGAGAGAGACAATAAAAGGAAGAAGGTAAGAAGAGAAACAAGATTATTATATTGTTCAGATTACGATGTTGAGTTATGTGAAGTACCGTGTTTTTGAATTTATCTTGCATGATCCAATTTTGATTAATAATTTCATAATAATTTATGTAAATGCAAAAGTTGTAAATAAAATTTGTAATTCAAGATAAAAGCTAGGTATTCTACTTAAAAAGGTACTTTTTATTCCCAAACTAAGAATTTGTATCATCATACATTTTACATGAACCACCTGTAAAATATTATATCATGTAAAGATAGAATGAGAGCTTATAGCAGGTAAATAGCATAAAATTATATCACACAAAGGTCTTAAACACATTTTATAAAAAAAAATTTCAATGTCAAAGAAACGAATGAATAAAAAAAAATTGTGAACACTTAACAATGAAATAATATATTTAAAAACTATAAACAATGAAAATTTAAAAAAAAGGATTTAAAAAACTTTTTTAACTAAACATAGCTCACAAAAATCTTGAAAATTTTATTTTCTTGCCTATTATTTTCACTATAGAATTGTGTTTCTAACAGTAATAACATCTCCCTTGAAATCACACACACGCATGCATAATTAAAGCTTAAGATCCCATAAATACATACTTGTACTTTTATTTTATTACTTAAATTTACAAATACGAACTAAGATTATGAAAACAAAGAATAAGAGGAAATGTAAAAAATAGCCTTTAAAAAAAAAAACTTTTAATTGTACCGTTAAAATGTTCTGGTTCCCAGAAAAAATTATTAAAACATTTCTATAATTATTCTTAGAAAAATAAAAATACAGCACAGTTAATATAAATATTTATTACTATTTTATAACGAATTTCAATTGTCTCCTGAAAGTAGTTTCAAAAATGATTGTAGATATTTATATGCAAAAAAGTGCTTTATTTTAAAACAAAGATGTAAAATTTATGAAACAAATCCATGAACATCACACGAAGAAACATATATTCTATCTTCCTTGATTTAGATGCATACAATATGCAACCAACCCCCTTATTAGGTTGCATAAATCTTTAAAAAATGTAGTAACCACACTATTGCATATTCAATTTTCATAACGAATAAATTCTCCTCGTTTCCAAATATCAAAGAGAATATTACTACTCTCTGTTGATTTAAGCAAGACGAAAAATCTCCCATTCTGTCTTGACAGTGCAAAGTAAATTCAAAAGATAAAACGGAAATAGAACTAAATATATTGCTCAGTTCGTTTTCTATTGCTAGAATACATTTCATCTTTGCAATCGTGCATAACATGCATCATCTGAAATACAAATAGATGATACAATATCACGTACAAGCGAATAAACTCAATCTAGGCAAACATAGCCCTCATCGCTTTCTTGCTTCTTCTATATATTATTTCACTCCATCTCTGAGATGAAACCACTTCGCCCAGTGGAACGGAGCTCAAAGGCACCAATGATCCTTATCTTTCTTCCTTCTGAAGTTCTTTCCAAATTTCATTCATCCTCCATTTCCGTCTAATGATTTTGTTTTGAAGTTACTTTTCCGTATCATATCTCATTGTCGACAATCCATCACCCTTAAACTGGGGGAGGGAAGATGAGGGAGAAAAAAAACTTTGGATAAAACTGTCGATCATTATTTTGTCAAAGTTTCTTTCTTATCCGTTCGTGTCTTTTTATTTATGAGTAGTCCGAGGGAAAAAACTTTTTTTTTATCCCACTCATTCTGTTTCTTCTTTTCTACTGCTGTTGCTTTTGATTTTTCTTTCAAACAGTACTTCGGTTTTTGTTTTTGTTGTTAATTTCATTTTTCACTCATTCTGACAAGAAAGGATCGTTTTTAAGTAGTATTTTGAAGTAATGGCGAAAAAAGAAAGAGGTGAAGAGGTTTTCTACGGAACTAATGAAATGGACTAGCGTTTTTTTCTTAAAAAAAAATGGTATATACATTTTTTTTTTTCTATTTGTTACTTCAGAACAAATAAATGAATTGTTTTATTTTCCATGGTTGATAATTTTGTACAATGTTTCTAATGGTATATTTGGTACAATTCCATTTAATGTTATAAATAATTAACAAATTCAACTGAATTTAATAATTTAATAAATAAAATCCAAGTGAAAAAGAGCGTGAACTTAGTTTATTCAAATGTTAGCTTAGGAAAATATTATAAATTCATGCATTCAAAGCAGAAAAATGATTTTCATTTATTTTTGCTTCTGAATACAATATCTGATCTTGTATTTCATGTATAAAAATAAGATCAAAACTTTTGCAAAAAAATTTATTTTAATAATTTTTTACTGTGTGTTTTCTTGCCTTTCATTTTTGGGGTCCTTTTTCTTTTCTATCCTTCTCTCATTCTCTCTCTTTGTACGTGTATTGCGTGTGTGTGATTGTGTTTTGTTTTATGTTCATGTTTTCGGTGTATTTTTATGTCTTGTGTATGTGTGTTCTTCCTATATTTACATGCGTCTATTATTTTTCTCCTCAAAGACAATCTTTATTTCTTGTCTTTCTCTCTCTGTCTGTATGTGTATCTCTAAAGCAGGGGTATCAAGCTCATGGCCCGCGGGCTGCATGTGCCCCTCAACGAGCATTTTTGCGGCCCTGCCGATATCGGCACACAATAATATATAACAAAATAACAAACCAAAGTAAATGAATTAGGTAGAATTTGCTAAACATTTTTTAATTATTCTGTCATTTTTTTTTTTTTTATTTTTTTTTGCTGTTATTAAATAAAATGGGCACATTTATTTTGAATATACCACAATTAGATAAATACGTAGACGTCAAGTGACAGGACGTAATTTTTCCTTGTTCTTTTTATATATATTAATGTCTTTTTTTTTTTTATGTGTTTGAATATGTTTAATGCGTTATTCAAAATAAACCTGCGTTTTTATCAACATTGATTTCTTTTTGCGGCCCACCTAAAGTTAAACCTTGTTTGTTTGGCCCAAGTTAATCTTTGAGTTTGACACTCTGCCCTACAGGCTATGCCGTATTAAACCTATTACGAATTCTATTGATTGATTGATTGATCTCTAGTTATCAACACCTATCTTAGAGAAATCTAAAATGTTATACTAGGTTTTTATTTTAAGTTGGTTCCAATAACTCTACGAAATTTACACATCAACGATTTCAAAAAGAAATATTTTTTACATTTTCTTGTGGCCCATTTTATAGGGAAGCTTGCCACCAAATTTCAGATCTGATATCAAATTAGTTTCTAATATATTTGAAGTTTTCCGAGCTTTTGTTTTGATTTCGGTTTCATTTTAAAGCATTTTTCCACTCTTAAATTGAATCAATTAAAAAAATTTTTGAGCACAATCAACAGTTTTAGTGCGAAATGTTTATTAATTCCAATTTTCCAATCGGTTTCATTTTAAAGCATTTTTCCACTCTTAAATTGAATCAATTAAAAGAATTTTTGAGCACAATTTTAGTGCGAAATGTTTATTAATTCCAATTTTCATTACTAAAATAATTTCTGCTTGATTATGTTTTGACTCTTTTTGAGTTCTCGTAATTACTTAAGACTGATTTTAAGCCCAATTTTTGCTTTAAAAAATAGTTTATATAACTTGGAAGCTTTATCATTAATTTTTTCCTGTTGAGAAAATACCATGGTTAAAACGTGCTCAGGTTGTTATGAGAAACAATATCTCGAAGAGATGGAAATGCTACTGAGAAGATGTATCTAAAAATCAGTCCTCAGCTGATACTGCAATTCCTAATATAAATATTCTGAATTCAAGTACTGCACATAAAACTGAATATTTCCATGATGTACCAAACTACATTATAGTAAACATATAGAAGTACTATTTTATGGTACTTCAGTTCTCGTTGGGTGACTTTAAAACTTGCTAAACTTTCCCAATTTAAAACTAAAATAATTAAATTTTATGTACAAACCTGGTAATTTTTAGATTAAGTTAGTATCATTACTATGCTGTACATAGATTATTTGTATTTCAAAACTTTTGTGAAACTATTTTGTTAAGATTAGGCTGAATAACCTGTCGTCGTAACAAACACTATCAATATTACGCAAAAATATTTTTGAATTTAAAAAAATATTTTCAGTCATAATTAATTTGAAGTGGTGTTTTGACATAGAACATAAATTGAAAAATAACATAAATATTAAAAAATTAGAGCTTTATACGCATTATAGGTTTTTGTTTTAAGTCTTTACAAACTTTAAATGCGTTTTTTTCAGTCTTTTAATTTTGAAGATGTAGGTGTTTTCTAATCCCTAAGGCTTTTTTCTGTTCAAGATAGGGCCTTGAAATTTTTTGTATATACACCCAAACGTATGTTCTATAAAAGTATGGATTTAGATCTGAGACCTCCTATTTTTTTTAAAAAAATGCTAAGATTAATATTTTTAAAATTTTCATGTTTTTTCCAAGTTTATCTAGAAAAATAATTATTAAATTCAAATCCATACTAACTTTTCTTTGCAATAATCTAAGAAACATAAATACTTAAAATGATTTAAAAAATTTTAAAAAGGCAGCATTTTATAAGAATTTGAAAAAAACTTCAAAAATTCTTAATTTTTTAAAATTGTAAGATAACGGCTGATCAAACTGACTTTTTACTTTCAAAATTAACTTAATAATATAATCTGAATAAAACATAAATTATTTGTACTCTTACTTTTAAAAAAATTTTTTGAAAAAGGGTACTGTGTAATCTTAATATCAGAACTTGATTAGGAACTTAATAAATATGGGGAGAGCATGCATTACAAAGAAACAGAGAATACACGAATTCGCTCATTTTTTTACATGTTATTTTATATGATATATTTTTAATGAGAAACATTTCATGTAGAAAATTAATACATATAAAAAATTTGTCACAATACGCTAAAAAAAAAATTTTGGGGTAAAACTTTATCACAATTATACCATTTGATTGTTATAGTTAGAGCCTGACTACGTGCCTGAACCGTGATTTGCAAAAAGCGTGTAAAGGGCTAATATTTATGATATTTAGTGCTACTTTCTAGATTAGACAATATATAGAATTGGGTAAAAGAATAGTATTGGTGCTAATAAAAAATATTTATCCATAATATTTTTTGATTGTGGCTCAACTTAGAATAATCTTTTTCCAAATGTTCTCCTTTTGTAAAAATGCTTCTATTGTATTAATATTTGTCAGTAGGCTCAGGTCCTTTCGTATGTGAGTGCTCAACTAGAATTTTAAAACGCATAACTTGAAGTGTTTGTCATCCATGTTTTACGAAAAACAAAAGGGAGAAATTTTAAGAAAATACGCCGATAATTATTTCAAATGCGTTTGTAACTCTGAAATAATGTGAATTGTTCAAAAATCATAGTTGAGCCTCTGTACAGAGGTCTGAGTATATATACAGGCAAAATATTAATGCCAATAGAAGCTATTTTTTACAAAAAAGGAGAACATTTGAAAAAAAAGGTTATTCTAAGTTAATTTTTTGCCAAAATATTGTATTTAAATAATTTTGTTTGTCATAATGTCCTTAAAACAATTTTATACATGTATTCTAATCTACGTGACACTAAATATCATGAAAATTATCCATTTATGCACTTTTTTAAAATCATGGTTCCGAACGTAGTCGGATACCTTAATATGATACTAAAAATGAATTACGAATAAGGTATTGTAAATGGGTATATGCAACATTAACTTTAATTTTCATGTCTATATTTTCTTTTTTAAGCACATAATTTTAAAATCATGAGTACTTTTTTTTTCTTTCAAACATCTCTCAAACACTTAAAATGTCTTTAATGAACCTTTCTATTATTTTTTTGTGTTATAAAAATAAGAAAAACATTCTCTTACCAAACAAAGAAAAGTTAGTCGATCCAAGCACCATCTTCAACGTTTCAGTGGTCTTTTTAATTGAATTTCTGATATGAAACTATTTCTCTTGGTAGAAAACTTTTAATAAGAAAGAAATTTTACAATTTCATTTTTAAGCTTCAAGTGTTTGTTTTTTTTTCAAAGTTTAAAGGGTATTATTTATTACTTGCTTCTCATGAAGTAATTATTTAAATGCAATGTAATTATTTAAAGCTTCATTAGTGAATTTTTTGTGAAATGATTGATGGTAATTTTTTACGACGACAGTAGTAAAATATTTGGAAACAAAAAATTATAACAGATTCTTACAAATCTTGTTTAAAAAGAATATTAAGTAAAATTATCGAAAAATATTTTGAGTTGATTTTAAAGAAAATATATTTTTTTTAAAAAAGTACTATTACAATGGTGAGATGGCAGGTGTAACTGCTAGCATTAAATATCGTTGCATCTTTTTCTACATCCCATCTACCAGCTCCCATTTTTGTGGCGCATTAAATTTTTCTGTATAAATTAACATGAATAGAGCATACTACCAAATACGGCATTTTTCTAAGTTGTTGGTTTCTTAGAACACAAGTAATTAATAGAAATAAATAATGAAATTGGATGTATTAGTTGTTCCAAAAATTGTGGTTCTCTTTATGGTAAATATATAGTATTTTACTACGAAATGTACAAATAAAAGCACGCAGTGAGCCATTCTTCGAGTTTAAATTCTCCCAAATTTTTATTCACTAAAATTTTATAAACAAAGGTAATTCTATACAGATTAATTGTTTGTTAAAAGAATGGAAAAGAGAGTTCTTAGCAAATAAATGAATTCTAATTGAAAACTCGACTATATCTTTAAACCATATTTCATATACGTAAGATAATGAAAAGTATTAAGCATTAAATCCAATTCAGCTACAAATTGCTCACTTTGTTTGATGAGGAGTTTCGGAAAGGTATAGCCACTGATTTTTTTAAAAGTCTACTTCTTTCAAAGCTACGCGAATTCAGTCTGTTATTTTCGAATTCAAAAACTTTTTGTTTTTTAATTGCAATTATGATATTTATAGACGAATAATTTAAATACGATGTTTATCTCTGCATCAAAATTTAAAAGGAATTAATATTTTGAAATTAGGTTACTAAATGGGAAAATTAAATCAAAACATTTATGCATTCCAATATAAACACACTTTAAGACTTTAATCCACCCTACTTACCTTGCAAAAGGGGCTTATCCCATAGTGATAAATATAGATGATTGTCATCTGTTCAAAATTAAATGGCGTTCTAAGGATAACCTATTTTGATCCATCGACTGCATTTTGGTGTGCGGTATATAAACTGAGTAAATCTGTTTAAAATGAATATAATGAATTGCGCTCTCTCTCTCTCTGACATATTTTTCTCTAGCATGTGAGATTTTCGATTTAATTTTAACACTGGTGGATCAATTTGTGGATATGACTGGTCTCTATCAGAATTCAGTGGATGAAATTGTAGACTATTACACTTTAATTAGAGATATTCAAAATCTCATGCGGTTCAATGCAGAGGTTAAATGACTAAAATATCAGTTGAAATATTACTTTTTCCAGCCTTTCAAATGGTATTTCATTCTTAAAAATTTTTCAATAGTCCTTAGTGCAATGTTAATTTTGAAAAAAATATATATATTAATATATTATTGAAAATTTTTAAGTATCTTTAAGAGATTCTAAGATACTGAATATTCGTATTCGTACTTCTTGCATTAATTTTACCCCAAAGCCATTTAAAGTTTTATCAATAATTGTAATCGACCACTTTTCAGATGCTTCCATGAATGCATATAACCAAAAATTCTAAATTTATTTATTAAAACCCAAAGGTTCCTTTTTATTATATATATAATTGTATTGGAATAAAATAAAACTAGTACCAAAATTAATTAAAATTTTAGCAATCAAATTGATGTATTATTATAATTTATATGCAATTAAAAATTAAAGAAAAGACTGAAATATAATTGAATTCCTAGAACTTTACCACAGTTTTGAGACTGCCATTTTTATCTTTAAAAATGCTTCTTCATAATTTAGCTTTCTTCTCGTAATATTTTTGGGACAAACGATTTTTCCTCTTAAAATTTTTTCATATGAGATGAAATTTTCAAAAAGACTACTTGATAAGCATGTGAATATAGTAACTGTTCTCTTCGAGAGTATTCATAGACGTGGCAGGTCTAATAATGACATCAGGTTTTTCAAAAGTAGTTTATTCAGGATCAAAAACATTTACTATCAATTGTAGTTAACTTAAAAATATGCTTCAATTTAGAAGCATTTAAAGAAAGAAAATCGTTCCCCATACGCGTGTGTCACTCGAACTCAATTTTAACCCCTTAAAATCCTTTTCTTTTATGCAGTCATCATTTGCATTTAAGGTGTTGCCAAGTGCAGGTGACTAAACGTCCATGGATCGGATTCAAACCGGGTTCGAAACTCGAATCCGCGATCACAGCATGGAAATTGGAAAAACATTAATTAGTTTTAATAAACTATCTAACAGTAATGAAAATGGAAATATAATAATAGTGTTTTTGCCATGTGTAAGAAAAACAAAGCAAGAAAAAAAGTTCTATCGTTTGATATATGGAATATATTGCTTTACATTTTGTTAAAACTTAAATTCGCAATTATAAAAAAAAACTTGATTCTTACACCATCATAGTGATTAAACTGTACTTTACAAAATATTTCATATATTCTTAAATATCCTTTTTATTTATTTCTAAGATGAAGAATTATTTTTAGAGCAAAAAAAAACACGTTTCTTTATCAGATATTCTCAACTTTTCTTTCCATTTCATTTTTACAAATATTTGTGCTCGACTTTTACTATCAATTCCTGAATTCTTTACAATAATTTAATCTAATAATAACAAAAAGACACACGAAAGTTTCCTATTGCTACCTTTCTTCTTATCTTAACCCAGTTAGTATCAGAAAACTTTTAAACTTGAACTAATTATTAAATAAAATGTATCCTATATAAATAAAATAACTATTTGTATTTCTCGTCTTCTGTCAAGTAAAAGGATACATTTGCTTTATTCTCTTAATCATCTGGAGCAAAAGCTATTATAAATCGCAGCACATTTATTTTCTAACACACAAAGCAATCTGATCCTACTAATGCGAAATGGAATGCAACTTTTCATCAAATGAAAACAAAGTTTCAGGTAGAAAAAGTGGGGGGAAGTAGGCACACGATCATAAATTTCTAGAAATACCTTAAATGGGGCGAAAGTAATAAAAAAAAAAAGAAAGAAAACGCTAAAAGATCTGCACTTAACTCCTTTTGTTTTTCATCGACGTGCTAAAAGTTTTCGATTTTTCTTAAATGAGTAACAATTAACGCAAAAAAAGATTCATGTTATCAATCACGATAGCTGGACCTAATTTGACTCCGGAGAAAAAGCAAAACCCTGGAAAGGTAAAACAAAAGTGGGTAAAAGACTCTACATAAAAGAAAGAAGGGAAAAAGTACCACTATCCTGAACTATCCGAGTAATTACTGCCGACATATTATCCATTTAAAGCCCCGGCTGGGCCGTTCTTTTAAGATGGCAGAGAAAGATGTACGATGCTGCCCTAATGGCTTCTGAGAGAGAAAGAGAGAGAGAGAGTTCCGAATATTAAAACAGTAATTTATTGTTTAATGGAGTCGTCCGTGCTCGTTCACTTTAAGAAAGGCACTTTTTAGAATTTTTTTTTCTATTTAATTTTACTAGTAAAGTATAGCTCATGGTTACTATTTTTTCCAGTTTGAAAATCTAGAATTCTAAAATTAAGTTTTATTTCACGAGAAAAAATACGAAACCAGAAAGCGCATAATTCGATATTTTATTTTATTTTATTTTATAATTCTTTTTTTTTTATTTTTTTTAAATACTTATAGAAACTTACAACACTGCAAAAAAATCTGCTATTAAAAAAATTGCACCAATTCATTTATTATTTTTTTAAGAAAATTTGTTCAATATTAAGAAAAAAGACTACCAAATCCTACTCGAAACTCTCCGTAGTTTAGTTTTCTTTTAAATTGCCTACAAGTTTAGATTTTGTCTAATTTGGTTTAATTGAGCTAAAGATTTGAAGGATTCGAACACAAAAAAGTTGTATGTGCTATTTGTGTAATTTTAAAATTTGTGTACGTGTTTATCACAAGACTCTGTAACAAATAAGGTAGGCATTTATGGAAAAAATTACTAAACATTACAATAATAGATGAAACAGCAATAGTTCTAGCCCCCCTCTCCCAAAAAAAATTCTCAAGCTTTTTTACACTGAAGAACATTAACCTTTAAGCACCGATAAATAAATCAGAGAAAATTATACTAAACGGAGTTTCTCAACATCCATTATAGCCCAATCAACCAATGCATAATCAAAGATTATTAACTCTTGTGAAAGATCTAGCATGAACTTTTATTAAAATTACAATATTTGCCTAAATTTCACATTTAAATATTATAAGAAAATGAACAACTTAACAAATATTAATTCTAAAAGTAAAAAAAATATGTGTGTGTGCTTTTGACCAAACGTTAGAAGTGATTACTTCTGATTTATTCTGGGCAAGAGAATCCAATTGTTCGGATGTGCTACGTTTTCTTTTATGACATTTTCACATGCGGGCGTTAAATAGTATTCTTTTTCGTGCCCATTCATCGGTGGATTTGTTAATTTAATCAGTTTTCTATAAAGAGCAATGTTTAAATAATTCTCTTATACATTTATATACCATTATATACCATTCAAATGTCAATTAGTTAAATTATTTAAAAATATTTATTTTTAAATTACTTATGTAGATTATATGTGTGTAATATGTATGTTTATAGGGTACTTACGAACTATCGCAACAATTCCAACGTTCAAGATAACTCGCCAAGTTGGCAACCCTAATTTCCCATGTGTCGTTTGCGCTGAATTAGCTGAATTGCTTCCTTTCAAATAATGTCGCCAATACTGTTGCGACAATACGTAACCGTTTATATAACTTGTATAACGTCGTACACTATGTGAGGCTAGGAAAACTTAAGTCCTGAGAGCCCCATTTACTTTTCTTAAAATTATCTAAGCAAACAAAAGGAGAGGCTTCGTACTTTTCACAATTAATGCTTTTATTTTCTCATAATCTTTTAGTTATCATAACTAATATAAACCAAAATATTGACAATTTTCTCCCCAATTAACTTCATTAAAATTTCGGCATTTAATTCATTGGACACATTTTTGTGCTTAAATGCTCTTTCTGCTGAATTAAAAAGTAGATTCCACACACACGTTTCGTTTCTTCCTATCTTCAATCTCCTACATAAGAACAATTTTTTTCTTCTTTTTTTTTATCGCTCACTCACTGGAGTTCAGTGAAAGTGTGCTGTATGTGGTATCAATATATTTAAATAAAGAAAATAAAACTTCACGGGGAAAAGTGTGCATGGAATTTTTACTTATAAAAAACATGTGCCTAAAAAGTTTTCGATTCAAAACTAAACTCGCGTTGCCAACCCGAACGCGATTTCTGACAGCAGCCTATAAAATCCGAATGACAGTAACTCATCGGAACCTGACGCTTAATTTAGATTAATTCTTTAGCAAAACGCGACTAAAGAAGTTATTACTTCAAAAATAAAGTATGGAAAGCAGCCATAAAACTAAAAGATTAAAAGGTAAAGTTCTATAGAATTTCGATCACGTCTTCGGAACCATGATTTGTAAAAGCGTGTAAATGGATAATATTTATGATATTTAGCGTCACTTAGATTAGACAATGTATATGTAAAATTGGGTTAAGAATAGAATTACAATAAAAATTATTTAAGTAATAAAAAATTAACTTAGAATAACCTTTTTCCAAATGCCTCTTTGTAAAAAATGCTTCTATTATTAATATTTTTGCCTGTATTCAGCTCCAGACCTCTACAGAGGTTCAACTAGAATTTTTGAAATGCATAATTGAAGTCGGTTTATCCATGTTTACGAAAACAGAAGGGAGAAATTTTAAGAAAATAATACGCCGATAATTGTTTCAAATGGTTGTAACTCTTGAAAAATAATGTGTGAATTTTTCAAAAATTATTGAGCCTCTGTACAGAGTAAGGTCTGAGCTATATACAGGCAAAATATTAATACAATAGAAGCATTTTACAAAGGAGAACATTTGGAAAAAAAAAAGGTTATTCTAAGTTAATTTTTGCCAAAAATTGTATTAGAATAATTTTTTGTCATAATGTCCTTAGAGCAATTTTATACATGTATTCTAATCTAAGTGACACTAAATATCATGAAAATTATCCATTTATGCGCTTTTTTAAAATCATGGTTCCGAACGAAGTCGGATACCTTAAAATGACTAAGATTTTTGTACATTTTTCTCATTATCAGAATAAGTAATTTAAAAAAAATCCAAAAATTATTAGTAAATATATGAATTAAATTACCTTTTCGTTCAAGGAATGTATGTAATAATAATGCATTGAATTCTTTGAATTCTTTTGGGTTTCCTTCTTCCACAATATACATTCTTCAAATCTTTCACAAAAAATATAAATTTTTCTGAACTTTAAAAGAAGTAAAAAGAAAAGAAAATTGAATTAGTCCTTGAAAACTATTAAATGGACTGCAGTTGACAGATGTAGATTAGGCTAGTTATTGGCTTGAACCACAAATCAAAGATCATAATCTAAATAGGATTTGAATAGAAATGACAGTGTGATCTGATAATGTCCTGAAAAGGTGTTCACTAATTATTTATTACCAACTAGCATACACAAAGATGGGGGGATTACAAAGTATAAGGATTAAGTTTAACCTCACCAAAAAATGGCATGTCGAATAACATCATGCTTCGTCTCATCTTATCATTCTCCCTGCTTCCACTGAACTCCTTTATCGAAGCCAGGTTTGATTTTTGTTCTCGCTGCATTCTAAAGCAACATGAGAGCTAATGAAATGCACCTCGCAATTTCGATCCTCAGTCAATATTGACGAGGTTGACACCTGACCCAGCACTCTGCTCTTCAAACTTCAACTCCATACCAACATGAGGACTTTGAGCCACTACAGTTTTAGCATGCATCATCCGCTCTATACGGTGGGTCTTCAGCGACACCAGAATTCGAACTCACGACTCACCGGCCACGAGTTCAGTTCCATAACTTCTCGGATACCGCCAGGTAAAGCTCGCTATCCCTTTGCTATTACATCCATCTGGAGGGTACCAATTAATAATAGAGAGGTTTGAACAAAAAAAACATTCAGATCCAGCCATACTTTGGCCACGTACAAAATACTTCATGGAATAAAAAATATTTTTAACCCATTAAGCGGTCTTTTTTTTGCCAAAAATGTTCCCAAAAAAGTCACATTTCTTTATTGCATATAACTCAGTATAATACTTAACAGAATGCGAAAATGGAAGAATTTTATTTTAATTTTCAATTTTAAAGTGTTCACACACTATATTTTATTTTACAATTAGGGAACACAAAACCTCAAAAGAATATTTCTCTCATACTTACAAAAACTTTCATGCCCGTACATCTTTTTCAAATGGTTGAGGGCTTTGTGTGTGTGTATATATATGCACGCACAATTTGAAACAGTGTAATACTGAGTCTCACATTGCATTGGGGACAGAGACAGTATCAGCTTTTTTGGATTATCTTTCCATTTTCATTTTTTCTCAAGCAAATAATCTCACTATAACAGAGACGCACACAGGAAGTTTTCAAGAGGGAGTAGGGGTCCAGGGTTGAAAGTTCATTATCCTCGTATCATTCCCCTATACTCCGCCCAACATATTCTTTGATTATGCCGATTTTCGGGAACAAAAAGCTGTAAAAAAATAATTTTGAATGAATAATTAGCATTAATTAATAAAATTAATTATTAATAACAAATACTTAATTACATTTTACGTACTGTATACATAGGATTATAATCAATCGAAAAAAAGTCAAGGGCTTTGGGGGGGGTTGATGTCCGGACCCAGGGACCCCTTGTGTGCACCACTGCACTATAAGAATTAAAACATATGGTAATCAAATATAGAAGGAAGAAAAATCAGTGCCGGTACAGCGTACGGGCAAACCGGTTGTGGTCAGCTTTCGATAGCCTGTACGGTGTACGGGCTTCTCTCAATTAAGGGGTTAAAAGATGGAAAGCTAAAAAAATAAGCTGGAAAATCAAAAAACTTAGCAAAATTTAAACAAATATGCATCAGAAAAGTAGCAGCAAATAACAATGTAAAAGAGTTATACTAACTTTTTTCAGTCCAGTAATAAAAGCAGTTATAAAGAGGACAGTTGCCTCCTTAAAACAATATTTAACCCTGCAATCTTACCGGCTTATGCACCTTTAACTGGACCGGCAGTCAAAAGAAGAACAACAGTTTTTCGATTTAAGTTCGTTTCAACACACGTCGCAAGTTCATTCTCTAACTCCAGTTCAGTTTAAAAACTTTTGACTGGCAGTGACGATTTAAGCTCATTTCATGCCCTGAGCGCAGAAGATCTACATGCCCCCTTGACCACTGGCAGATCGAAATTTATAACTAGTAAATCTGGTTAAGTCCAGTTTATCCGGGCTTCGGGCCCCTGGGCGCCCACCCCAAGTACCCAATGGATAAACCACCTCTGTCGCCTGGGCTCAAAGCTCAGGTAGATTTAACCCAGCTTGCACAGTAAGTGAAGTCACGGGGTCTGTATAGACCAGTGATTCTCAACGTGGTCTATGTAGACCGCCAGGGGTCTTTGACGACCTGCAAGGGATCCACGTCAGCGGAAAAATAATTTGGGAGTCCATGAAGCGTAAATTGGGATCTACAATAATAGCTCGCATTAAACAAGATCGTGATTTTAATTTTAAAGGAAAATTTAATCAAGCGGAAACCAGATTTTTCCTACTTAACAGATTTATTTATTAAATTTAATGAGTTTAATTTGCAGTTACAAGGTGAGGTAGCACAAGTTTTATTAAAACAAGGACCATCATTTCAGCGTCATACCTGTTATTTATCCCGATTTATAGAACATCTTGAGAAAGTTTTTAATTGCTTTCTGTAATGAGAAAGAGTTTTACCACTGTTGTTAATCTCAAAAGAGAGAGAGAGAGAGAAACAAAATGACTGGACACTACTGACCAAGGAGATTTAGAGTTAAACCTAAAAATTGAAAATTTTGTTCATTAAAAGCATTATATTAAAAAAAAAAAATTAAAAGCATTTATTCCTTGCTCAGTTATTTGATATATTAATTAAATTTTTATTTACTTAATTAACATGTGTTTCTTAAATTTTAGTCACTTCACTACAATTAGAAATTTAAATGTTTTAAAGTTGTTCTATACCAGCTGTCAAAAAGACATTTAAGTTGATAAATTTGCAAAAATTTAACATTTGGAAAGCAACCCCCTCCCACGCCAAAAAGAACACCTGCCAAGAGGTCTATGAGACAAAAATGTTTAGGAACCTCTGGTATAGACCAGTGATCCACAACTCCCGGTCCACGGACTGGTACCGGTCCGTGGATCAAATGGTGCCGGGCTGCCTAAAGAACATTAAACTACTGCCATTTTATTTAAAGTGGTGCATTTCTCTCGGATTTCCATAATTTTTCACGGAAATCACTTTATATTCCACGTTAAATCACTTTTATTCATTTTGGATGTAACTATATTTTATTCTGAAGGCATATTTATATATATAAATGTAACAAAATTAAAATTGTTAAATCAAAACAATCTAAAATATAAACAATCAACGTGTCCCATCCTCAGCGAGCCGTGGTAAAATTATCAAACGTTGACCGATCCGCAGCTATAAAAAGGCTGCGGAGAACTGGTACAGATAATTGAAGTTACATATTCATAGTTGAGCAACCGGAATTTTTAAAAAAAAGTGGTGCAATAAAGTTTTACTGGCAGTTTGCTTTCACTTAACTTCGGTTTTTTAACTCCAAAATTCATATCCTGATTCAGCAAACAGTGAGCACGGTCATTTTGTCATTGTATGCATGAGGAAGATTTGATCAAAGTTATTTGACTTTTACACTCATTTTTCTCTTTACCATACTTACAGTACTTTTCTATTTTATTAAATTGATGTTGTAATTGTTTGTCAATTAACTGTTGCATACGGAAATCTGTTTCATTATTAGTTTTTGCAGTAATACGGAAACACGCGATTTTCCAAATACAACTTTTTGAATGAGTTTTAATATTGAGTTTTATTTAGTTTATCACTTGCTGAAATTATATAATGAATGAATTTTATTGTTGCTAAAATTGCAAAATATATAATAACTTCGGAATAAATTTTGAAATTAGTTAAAGTTACATTGAAAAGTATACAAAAAACTTTGCAGATATGTTATAGGAATTGTGTGTCCCTCGTAAATAATTCTAAGTTTATTTAATGATTTCGAAGTAGCATAATCTTTTGCACATTACGCGTGATTAAAACTGAATTTTTTAGCAAAATTCTAACCATTTTTGTATAAACTATTTTCTTTTAATTATCTAAAAATATATATGCTTTTCTAATTGATTCAACTAAACATTGCCATAATTAAATATTTTCATTTCATCATAAATAAAACATTTTCCTTGATTAAAAAATATTTCAATATAATTAACTGCTTTGATATTTCATTTCCCATCATCATTAAAAATTATAGTAAAAATATTTTTTATGAAAATATAGATCATTTAAACTAAATAAACATAAAAAAAAAGATAGTTGGAATTTTTAATTGAAAAACGAGCGCCTTGTAGTATTCTTTTTATCTGTAATAATTATATGTTCTGTATAACTATTAGCGGAATGTACTAAATATAACCAAGAACAAAATGTTGGAGCATTATTTAAAGAAACACTTATCGAATAACCTTTACTAAATGATTCTCAAGGATGTAAAAGACTTGATGTATAAGTAAATACATAAATAGCATAAAAAATAAAAAATTCTTTCTTTTTTACTAATTCATTTTTTTTTCCTCTAATAGCCTTCCCAAGCGCTCATTTCCATTTTGGAAAAAAAAATCCTGAAAAGCAAAAACAATTCCCAAATGAATTTGAATTGCAAAACGCAAATCGAATTGTTAAAATGTCCAAAGTTTTTTTTTCCCCCTCTTCAGTTCTTACTACAATGATTGTACTTAAAAGTTCTTATGTTATTTTTCTTACTGTTTTATTTTGCAATGATTGGATAGCAAAAAAAGCAAAAATGAAAGGAAAAAAAATCTATTTTATGCATTTTATAAAAATTGAGTGTTTGCATTAATTCACATTTTTTTAGTTAATTCGAATCGATTTTATAAGTATTATATATTTGCTGTTCGCAATACAATGCAATGAGTTTCTCAGAACTCATTTGAACTTTTTTTTTCACGCACATTACTCCCGATAAAAGCTTTTAACGCATTGACAACTCTAGGCCAAATATTATTCTTTTTTTTTCCCTTCTTGTGCAATTTTTTTGCCACAAAAACAATTTTACGTAACATAATTAATGAACAATTTTTAGCAGAGTTACATTCATTTCTACAAATCCTTTCTTCATTCTCGAAGTAAACTTTCATGTAAGATTTCCAATGGTTCAAAATATATAACAGATGGCTTAGTTAAAATAAAATTAAGAGTGGGTAATAACAACTATAAGAATAGAGGAAATAAAAAATAAATAATAAACAACGAAAATCAACATTTATATACATATAAAGGAGAAAAGCGACTCACTCATCGCGATATCTCCGGAACTACTACACCAAATGACTTGAAATTTGGCAAGAGTGTTCCGTTCATGGAGAAAAGATCCCCTAAGAAAAAGTTTTGCGAAAATCAAACCCCAAGGGGGGGTTTCGAGGAGTAAAAAAAGTCACTTTATAGATAAACATTCTTTTGTAAGGCCACTGCTGGCCACACAAAATGCAACACCCTGAAGGAAGCATGCAAACCATTTGAAACTTACATCATGCGTTGGCGCGATGAAATACGTAAATCATTAACATTATAGCACAGACTCACATCACGAGCGACCGTAGCTACACCCGCAAGTGCTATATAAAGGGAGAACAAATTGGCGATTTAAAGGACGGAAATTGTTTTTTCGTGCTTATTTTTTGCATAACCTGTTTACTTATGCCTCATGGAAGAAAAACATCGAGCGTCTTTTGACCAAGTTTTTGAACTCGATCGAGGAAGAATAGTAGCCTATAAGGATTGAGGGTTATCTTTCAAGGAAATCGGTCAACATGTTGGACGAAACCAAGCAACTGATGCGGATCTGTCATCACTGGATACAAGTGGAAACGAAGAGGCCTATCGCATCCACCTCGTTGTACCACTGCCCTTAAATGAAAAGCGGATAGCGCGCATGGCAGTGATGGATCACGCAGCCACATCACGAACCAAAGCACAACAGATTCGGTATCCGCTCGTACCATTCGATGCCGTTTGCAGCAAAATAAAATGTTCACAAGGCGTCCATTACTTCATTTACTCTTGACAGAAAACCACAGGCGCTTGAGCCGCCAATGGTGCAATGAACGGTGAACATGGACAACGGAATAGAACGATATTGTGTTTACTCACGAATCCCACTTCTGCCAGCAGCATCACGATGGTCGGATTCCAGTTTGGAGACACCGTGACGAGAGGCTGCTGAACTGTTGCGTAATGCATCGCCACACTAGTCCTGCACCCAATATCAGGGTTTGGGGTGGTATTGGATTTCACTACCGCACCCCTCTAGTACACATTGCAAATACACTGAACAACCAGCGCTACATCTCTGAGGCACTGGAGCCTCTAGTTCTTCCATACATTCAGCGCTTGACATCAACCATATTCCAACAGGATAATGCACGGCCACACGTGGTACGCAATGCTCAAGAGTTTTTCTGTACCCATCAGATTAAATTGCTTCCTTAGCCTGCTTTTTCTCCCGATCTATCTCCAATCTAACACGTGTAGTCGATGCTTGCAGAATGACTGGCCAAGGATATACACTTTGCTGTTACACCAGATCAACTTTGGCAACATGTAGAAGCCGCATGGACTACTATACAACAAAGGTACATCCAAAGCCTCTTTGATTCTATGCCGAGGCTTGTGGCAGTGGTTGTAGCCAACAATGACGGCTACACTAACTATTGATTTTGTCATCATCCAAACGTCACAGGAGGCTGTAATTTTAATCGCTTGATCTTTGTACAACATGTTATCTGCCAAATAAATTCCGCTGTGATATCTCTGGTCCTCCTTGGTGTTGCGTTTTGTGTGGCCAACTGTGTATTATACCTACAAATTTAAAACTTGACAAGCATGTTTCCTTTATAGAGTAGAGATCCCCTACAAAAGTCGTTTTACAAAAATAGATTCTCAAGGGGTTTGCGGGAGATAACGATCCTTTTTTTACATGAAGGATAATCCCATTTTCGAACTATTAGACCTACATACTTGAAATTTGGTAAATTCATTTCTTTCAGAGTAGAGATCCGCTACTCTGAAAGAAAATTTGCTCTCTCTCCGCTCCTTGGGTTTCGTAAAAATCGAAATCCAAGGAGCTTTGTGTCCGCTTAAGAGGCGTCAGAGCAAAAAATTACCGTTTTGTGAACTATAAGATCTACATGCTTGAAATTTGTTTGACATTATTTCATGGAATAGAGATCCGTTACAAAAGAGATTTTGCAAAATTCAACACCCAAAGGGGATTTCGAGGGGTTAAAGGCAGCTACAAATAAATATTCCTGTTTGGGAACTATGAGGCCTACAGATTGGAAATTTGGTAGGCATATTCCTTTCATGGACTAAATTTCAACTAAGAATTGGTTTTATGAAAATCGACTCCTGTGCGGGAGAGGGGAGCTACTGGAGCGTATTGATAAAAAAATTTCTTTTTTCCTTAATAAATTTTTATAAAAAATTAATAATTTTCTTACGCGGATAAAAAAAATTCCTTACGGAAATCGCCTCTCAAAAGGATTTATTGTTTTAAAAAAATTCCGCTTTAATCAATTAGATGTAGACGAAATTCGGCAAGCATATTTGTTTTATTAAATAGAGATTCACTATAAATGGATTTTGTGGAAATCTACTATGAGGAAAGAGATAACAAGGGCGTAAAGGTATTTATATATCAATTTTAGAAATTATTATTTAGAAGTCATGTCCTTTTTAAATCAAGAGGTGAGAGTTAAAAGAATGTTTTTCAGTACAATCGAACACTTAGTGTTTACATTAGATATCAATAATTTATATTTATATTAAACAGTGTAACAACTACATTTAAACTCTACCTCCTTTGACGATTAGCGACAGCCAGGGGGTACCAATTGTTCTTTTGAGAAGCGGGAATTCCTTCTTCCCTCGCTCTTCTGCCCTGGATCGCCCCCGGAGAAAGTCGTGTACACCTTTGAGTCAGAGGATGCCTGTTTCCCTTCTTTAGTCTATAAGATTATTTTCTATAACTACTTTAATAGATGTGTGTTGTTTTTATCAAGTAACCCCTTGTGTTGTGGAACGTAAGAAAATTAAAAAATAAGAATTGTTCCTGTGATGAAATGCCTTCTTTATTTCAATACAACGAAGACACGACATGAGGGATTGTCATAGTGGTGCCCAACGTTTAAACTGGACCAGGGAACCGAAATGCTGTCAAACGTTTTCCTTGAGCGGACATGTCGCTTTTCTTCGACCAACTGACCACGTGTATGGGAATTTTGGTGTGTCGCCCCGACAGTCAACGTGCAAGTGATTGATTGCATCTGAAAACCATAAATTACTTTAATAGATGTGTGTTGTTTTTATTAAGTGTTGTGGAACGTAAGAAAATTAAAATAAGAATTGTTCCTGTAATGAAATGCCTTCTTTATTTCAATACAACGAAGACACGACATGAGGTATTGTCATAACAGTATATATTCATACAGTATCAGGAAATACCCAGTGAAGCGAGTGGGTAATGGCTAATATTAATGCAAAAAGCATTAAATAATTTGAGCTTGATCTGCCAATTTTATTTAACAATTTTGATGTTGCAATGAAATTACATTACTTACACTACTATTTATATTTTTCATTGCAAAAATTTTGCCAGACATTAAATTTAAGGAATTTGTCCTTCGATATCCTCTTACTTATTACTCTAGTGTTCCCTGTTTTTTTTCTGTGAAAGCTTATGTAAAAACGCTTTGCTTTTTTTCCCTGTAGTCTCTTTCCCTTTATATTAATTTTATTATTAATAGTATCCCATTCATAAGCTCAAATATTCTTTTAACGGGAAGACTATGGTAATTTTATGCTACTACTCCATTTAAATTTTCCCGATAAAAAATTCATTGTAGGGGGGGGGGGTAGCTTTAATAATCAAGATGCAAACTTGCCCGTTATGTTTTCAAATCAAGGTATATACTAACGATTATATTATTAACACATTACGTGTGGAAAAAGTACTTTAATGTTTTTTGCAATCTGTTTCTAGAGCGTTAGTCGTGTAAAAGTACTTATTTAGTATTAGTACAAAAAATTGCCGGGAAACGAGTAAGTCTGCGGGGAAATATACCCACATGCAATGTGTTAACAAGGACGTCTTAAGACTCTTTGAGGCCCTAGGCTCTATGCAAAAGTAGGCCCTACTTGATATCTTTAAAAGTAGACAATATATAGCATGCTTTGTCAAATACTCGTTCAAACGGTAATTTGAAACAAATAAATGTGCACAGCTCACCATCTCAAAAAACTAGGCACAAACCCGTTCGACGGATGGCTACATTTCGACTAAAAGAGTTGAAATATTGTTTATGATATTAAGCCTAGGCCTAGACATGACAACAGTCATCACATAATAGTAGTCTTACCACTTTTACTAGTTGACATGCAGTTTGAAATTGACTGTTTTTCAGAGAATATGACCAGGAATAATATTCAGCCATTAAAATTATCCGGATCATGACCATATGAAGACAGAATCGAGAATGAAACGATGCCTCAATCGGGAGTGAGGGTCCGGACACGGGCCCAATTGGCCCATGCTGTAAAACGACCCTGTGTTCTAATGATCTTTGAAATAGTGTGTGATGTGTGTGCCAAACTACTTCTTTTAAGTAATAAGTTTCCTTGTATTATAGTTTCAATCTGGTTATATAAGCTCTAAAATCCTATTACTTTTGGAATATTACTATTATTTATCTAATATTAATTAAAATTTATTTTATATAATATCATTTTAGAATATATGCTACTGCCCTATCACTTTCAGAAAATTTTTCACGCGCTTGTTACGTTACGCGCTTCTAAGTCCCTATCACAATTGTTACATATTTCCCGATCTTTTTGCAAGTGTATATATTTTATGATCTTATTACATTTGCAAAATATATAATATATTCCAGGACCTCTTTTGATAAGAATACATTCCACTATAGGTATTGCATTTTGAGCATACACATTATAGATTAATATTCGTGTTTCAGAATTATAAAAGCTACAGACTTGATAAGTATGTTCCTTGAGGCTAATAGAAATCCGCTACAAAAGAGGTTTTGTGAAAATTGACCCCCAAGGGGTGAGATTTTAAGGAACGTTATAGATAAATATTTCCGTTTTTAAACTATAAAACGTACAGGTTTGAAATTTGGCAGGTAGATTTCTTTCATGGAGTAGAGATCCACTCCAAAATCGGTTTTGCGAAAATCAACCCCCCAGGGGCGTTGCGAGGGCTAAAAGGGCTTTATAGAATATTCCTGTTTTTGAACTATTAGGCGTACAGGCTTTAAAATTAATAGGCACGTTCCTTTCACGGAGAAGAGATCCGCTACAAAATAGGTTTTGCAAAAATCGACCCCCAAGGGGCTATGAGCGTTTTTAAGGTGCGTTATACCTAAATATTCCCGTTTTTAAACTATTAGAGGTACAGATTTAAAATTTGGTAGGCATGTTCCTTTCATGAAGTTGAGTTCTTCCATGAACGAGTTTTTTAAAAAATTAGCCCTAAACGGGGTGTTGCGAGGGGTTAAGGGGAATTATATGAAGAAAAACCCTGTTTTTGAATCGTTAGACCCACATACTTGAAATTTGTTAAGCAAGTTTCTTTTGTTGAATAAAGATCCACTAAGAATGATTTTACGGAAATCGACTCTTATGCGAGAAGCGGGGAGTTACTGGGGTGTATTGACAAAAAAATCCCGTTTTCGAACTACTAGACCCACAATAATTAAATCTGGTATGCATGTTTCTTTTGTTGAATTGAAATCCGCTATGAATGAGTCCTTCGGAAATCTACTGTCAGAGGTTTTTATTGATTTTGATGTCTACGGGATTTATTGGTAAAAAAATTTCCATTTTTGATCTATTAGATTTAGACTTTAAATTTGGCAATCATGTTTATTTGTTTTTATTAGAGATCCACTAAAAATGGATTTTGCAGAAATCCATTTTGGGGAAGGAGGTTACGAGTGCGTGAAAGTTAAGTTTACCTCAATTTTAGAAATTGAAGGATGTTTTTCGATATAATCGAACGCATAATGCTAGGAATTAGATATCAATAATTTATATATACAAACAATATTTATTCATACATTATGAAATATTCAGTGAAGCGGGGAGGTAACGGCTAGTATATATATATATATAAATTTAGAAACTACATTTGTTGATTTACTGACCATTTTCATCAAAAACGACATAGCAATAAGGAAAGAATTTTTTCCATTTAATTACAGAGTTACCTAGTTAATTAAAGGAAATAAATTTATGGTCAAGTACGGAATTTTTACAACGTTTCCTCAAATTGCATGTTACGAAAATATTTCATAAAAGAATACTTGAAACAGTTAAAGAAAATTGAATTTATTATGTTATGAATAGAAAGGAAAAAAGTATTATCTGTTTTTTAAAAAAGTCATAGCATTATGCAGAAAGAAATGATGGAATGTGTGTGTAACGACCAATTGAAAATTAAATGAAATCAATTCGGTATTTACAGATTAGATGCCTAATATCAATTAAATTAGAAAAAAATATTTATAAAATGGTGGGAGTGAGTGAGTGAATATGTTCAGTTAATGAAACACTGTTCAGTTTCTCGAAAGTTTTTGGCGACAAACCTTGTAATTTTGAACCATGGTCATGTGACGAGGACGACACACCTGACCTAACACCCACTCTCCTAACTACCAGACCACACCAAAGGGAGGACGTTTGAGTTCTCGATAGATTTAGCATGCATCGCCCCCTCTACGGTGGGTCTTCAGCGGTACTAAGCTCGAACTAATGATACGCCCACCACGAGTCCGTTACCTTGACCACTAGGCTACCGCGGCCACTTTATAAAATGGCACAAACAGCACTACATGTACACAAATACGTAATTTTTTAGAAATACATTGATACACCCCCAATTCTGTAATAATTCCATAATGCCATGAAAAAATAATCTTTAATTTATATTTCATTAAATATATTTTCAAAGTTCTGGAGATCACCTAAAAATAATTTTTGAAAAATGTATTAAATTTTAAAAAAAAAATATTAAACTTAAAAAGAAAAAGCAGCAGTAAAAAAAAGCTTATTAAAACCGCGGACCCCACGGGTTGAAGACTCCTACTTTAAAGCAATAGAGTAGTTTGAAGTGATGTACAGTTTAATTATATTACCTAGTTTTGTTACTAAAAAAACCTCATTCATTAAAGTGAGTGACCTAAATAATAAGGCTTTGTATAGCATCTAATTCTGAAAGAGTAAATTTCAAATATGGCCATAAATTCCTATTACGCAAAATAATGTTCCCCTATTTTGAATCCATGGAAATTTCTCATTCGTCAAAATGATCGCATCATGATCGCGTTTTCAAGGGTAAAATCAATTGAATTTCTTAAACATTTTCCCCCGTTAAGTAAGCTTTTTATTTTGTTCTTCTTCATCACTCATTTTTCTCTCCCCTCCCTCGTTTTTTTTTTTTTAATTATTAGGATTTTTAAAGCAAATACAGTACCTCTCATATTCTCTCCGATTCAAATGGATGCGATGCAACGTCATAAAATTTTCAAAACATTCTTTAAAACTCACTGATGTTACAATTGAAAATTTCTCAAAGTCAGTTTGGCAACGTAAACTATTCTTGGATAAATGATTTGTTTGTGTTTGTGTGAATTGTACTTCAAAGGTTTTATTTCTCGTATAGTGGTTTAGTGTAGTTTATTGTTATTTTTCTATGTTTTCTTGATGCGTAAATTTTAACATTAACTTTTCACAGTTAATAATATTTGTAAATTATTCAAAAATGGATCTTAAATTATTTCAAGAACTACTTCCAGAGGAAAATGAATATTTGTTAGACTTGCATACTTCAGCTAGCATTGGATGCGAAGAGCGTGTTTTTGATATTATAGAGAAGTATGTTTTTATTTTCTCTTTAAAAACTATCGCTCGTTTCTTCTTTGTTAGAAAATTCCATGGTATATGATTATTTGAAATAAAAATATTTTTAAAAAATCTTTTCCCTTTTTGTTTACAATACTAAGCGAATATATTAAGTAGAAGTTTTAAATCCATTATTAATAAAAAGGTTACACAACAAATAAAGCCTCTAAAAATGTTTTATTGTGTGTATTCATAAATTTGTATATATATATATATATGTATATAGAGATACACATACATACATATAAAATTACTGTGCAAAGATCTCAGTTGAACCCATTGATTGGCAACAAACTGAAAATGTCATTACCCTGACAAGATAAATGGGCGCTTATGTATTATTGCAACCTATTTGTGACATATGAAACGAAGCACATGACTACCAATTCAGTACATACAGCACATGTGAAATTGGGCTTGCCAACTTGGCAAGTTACTTAAACATTGACAATTGTTGTGATACTACATACATACCAATAAATGCTCCAGTTTAACAACTATTCCCTCAGACAAAAAAACCTATCCTTATTAAAGACTGGTGTTGTATCAGATTCTTTTCAATGGTTACTCTATTTCCTTTCTTTTCTAACAATTTTCATTATTTTATGGACAACAGTTCTGATTGTTATACAAATGCAAAATAAAATAGTTAACCAAAAATATATGTTAGCTTTAGACCTGAAAATCTGCGAAAACTTCAGCAATTTGATATTTTGCTGAACTCATTGATATTTTTTTTAAATACATTGTTAAGAATTAAAAACATTTGAGTGAGATGTTTTGAATGACTAAAATATTTAATCTCCTTCTTGTAATATTCCTAAAAATTTGTGTTTGTGATTATATGAGGTATATATATACACTGTAAAATCCGGCGTATAACGTGCACTTTGAACACAAAAAAATAAGATCGAAACTTAAGGGTGCGCGTTATACCTCGGGTATAAAAACGATGGCTATAAAAATAACAAAAAGGATGGTCATAAAAAAAAATTTACTTCTAGACATATTGTGTGAAACACTGTTTATTTAAAAGAAACTACTTGCCTTATGAACAAGAGCGGTTGTAGTTCTAGAAGTATACTATTTTTTCAAAAGTCTAGGATAATACCTCGAATAAATTACTTCAAAACATAAAAACAATGTATACTAATATTTCAGATTTCTTCGTTAAAAAAGGGTGGTGCGTTATACGGCAAATATATCTAAAAATTAAAAAATTTAGCTTGAAGGTATAGGTGTGTGTTATATGCCGGATTTTACGGTAATCCAATTATTATTGCCAAACCAAAAAATATGTTCTTAAATGATGCAAAATTCTGCTAACAGCATATTTGATTGATGTAAATTTGATTAAATTATGCAGATTGTCGTAGTAGATTGAACTTTGTTCATTTATCATTTATTTTTTTATTTCTGAGTATTATAGAATTTTTTTATTACATTTGTGCTTGGGTCAATTAAATATTAATCTTTTATGATAACTGGAGCTTGAAATAGCCTTAACAAATCTAGAATTAATTCTTACTTTTCTCTCTCTCTTTTTTTTGTATAAAAAGAAAAATGTTACAAAATTTATCAAAAAATGTAGTTATTTGCTTACCATCAATTTTTGAAATTTTTTCTCTTTTAATGCTTATATATGCGTATAAATCACAGAAATAATGACTATGAAGTTAATTATTTGTTCAGAAAATTTCTCAATAAATTTAACTTTAAAAAAGAATTTTTTTCTGAATTTTCCTTTATTACATAATGATCTGGAGTAAAGACCAGGATGCCTCTCAGATTTAGCAGTGTCTTTCTGATTTCATTCCAGCAAACAGTTTATTTTAGTAATCCTATTATATCGAATTGCATAATCAATCTTTCTTATTTTCTGTTAATTGACATGCTATTTTAAATTGGAAGATCTTTTTTTAGAAAAGGCAGATGATTTACTAGAAAAAACATTAAGTAGCTCTTCTTGAAAAGTTTAAGAATTCAACCCTTAAATTAATTGTGCGTGTTAAACAATGCTATTCAAATTCCTGTTTAGTTTTACTGGAGCTGTTCCTTTATTAATTGTTGTTAAAAGTATAGTTGAGATGAATGATTTGCATTCGTTTTTCATGAGTTGGTGTGAAAGGAAAAAATTACCTGTGATAAAGGGATGCATGGCTAAAGAGCTTTGCTCTTGGATCATATTTTGTTGCATCCTTTGGTGATAGCAATTAGTTGGTGTCAAAGGTGATAAGCTTACCAAAATGGCAACTATAATTTTTTGACACACTGTCTATAACAGGGCAAATTTTTACTCTCCCTCCTCTTTTTTTATCCAAGTAAACTGTGTCTAGCATCCATTTCAATCTTTTTTTCATTAAACTGGAATTTTCATCACTAAAAAGGAGAAAATCTGTGTATTGTTCTACATAAAGCCAATTTCATTCTTTATTTACTCTTTAGTTAAAATTACCAGAAAGGAAGCGATCATTTAAAATGTTTGCAAAAAGTTTCACAAGCAAAACAGCAGTTAAAAATTTCATTTGTTTTAAAATCTTAACTGGATTTTCTTTGTCTGAATGAAAATTTTCTTGTTGTTCTTAGTAAGGTCAATGATTTTTTTTCCTCCATTTCTTTTTTGTGATACTTTTGTATGTGTGCATATGTATGTGTATATATAATCCATAAATATATACAAATAGCTATAAAACCTAAGTATAACTAGTCAAGATAGTAGGAATATATATATATAATTTGTACATATATATATTTCAAAAAAATCTACTTTTTCTTCATGCTTTTCGTTACATCGGTTACTATATCATTTTTTGATTTTGGAAATGCTGTCTTGTTTCCTGTTGAAAATAACTTCATCACTGAAAGTTGTTCTTTAGCACCACATTAGCTCCAAGGGATGTATCAAAATAGGGTTTTACTAAGATTTGCTCTTGAATAATGAATATTCACGTTTGCTAGAATGTGTTTACGTGACAAGGATTTGATTGGTGAATTTATTTGGGAATATCTCATTGGGGTAAGTACATCTGATGTTGCCTATAGTTACATAATAAATGGTAACATGTGTCTCCAGGTAATTAGTTCCTGTGCTTTATTGTTGCTAACTTTGCTTTTTGCAAAAACTTTATTTGAAAAGTGCATTTTTTTTTTTTTAAACAATAATTATGCTCGTGGGTAAACAAAATGCACTTGATTGAAAAGTTCCACATTATGCAAGAAAACTTTTATTTATAATAAAAAACGTTTTTGAAGAATTTTAATATTTGTACATCTTTATCCAGTTATAAAGTTTGAAATTGTATTTGGGTTGTACAAGTCTGATGTCAGTTTTGAATTCAACAGAAAATACATGATTACATTAAGCATATGACTTCCTTGAATTTAGCCCTTAAAGGAATGAATGCTCACTGAAAATCTGTTGGATTGAGGAAAGAAAAGTGTGATGTAGATTTTAATATTGATAAATATACTCTAGTGTGTGTGTATATATATATCATTATTATTATTATTTTAAGATTGATGTCTGAGGGAAAGGTGTTTTGAAGGAAACTTTCCACCAAGAGAAATGTATCATTGTATAGTTTATGTAGGTGTAAAAATCAGTTCAAACAAATGATTTTGCATATTTCTCAATGCCCTTAAAACGATTTATCTCCCTTCCGAAGAATTAGAATTCTATAAGAATAAGTCTTTTTTTTTTTTTGGTAGAGTGATACAAAGAAAATCTTTAGTTCACCGAAATTCAATATTTTTAAAAGCTCTAAAAATTATATTTTGCATTGTTACAATGTGTTAAATTTAGATATATTGCTAATTTTAATTGGCTATTAATGCATATTGAGATTGATGCCATTTTAGAGGTTGCCAAAGAAAATCCTCAATTTTACCTAGGGGCACCCTATTTTTATCATATAATGTTTAACAAAATATTATCATATTTCAATTAAATGCTGTTTATTTTTAATTCAGAGAGTGTTGTAGTTGTTTGCCTTATTGATGTATTCTATCAATACCAGAATTTTGAATAATTAAAATTTTTATTTTCATTCTAGTGCTGAAAATAAATTAATAATAAACCAACAAAACTCAAGAAATTGGACACCTTTAATGTATGCTGCTTGCTGTGCAAATTTGAAAATTGTTGGATTTTTGCTTGAAGAAAGTGCAAATACAGATTTGAAAAATGATGAAGGACAAACTGCACTCATATTAGCCTCAAAATGTGGTAGTACAGATGCTGTTAGCCTATTGATAGATGTGAGTTTTTAATTTTTTTTATGTTATCTTTATTTACAAAATATTACAGAAAACTCATCAGAATTTATTGAAAAGAATATAATCAATCAATTTCAAGATAGTTTTAAAGTAAATTCTGGTTAAATCAAGTATGGAAAAAATTCTTTAATGTATGTATTAAAAAATTCTAAAAGTACAACTGAAGTACAAAAGATACAAAGAAAAGTACAAAAGATACAACTGAAAACTATATAATTGATAAAACATTAAAAATGTAAATATCATAAATGCAGGGTTTATTTGATATTTATTATAAAGTGAAAGTTACGTATCATCCCCTTCCCTTTTTTCTTTTGACATTTCCGTCATTTGTCAATTTTTCCATGTATGGTTTTGTGTAAAGTTAACACTATAAATTATTTTTAAATTCATATTCGATTGCTCCTTTTCTTGAGTTTTTCCCTAATCCTTTCTTTTATAAAAGTATTTTTAAAAAAAGTGATAAAATATTTTGCAGTGTCTTCTCTTGTCACATACAACAAAGGGCAGGAAATAAAGCCCTTAACAACTGGCCCAAACAGGGATTCCTTTCATCTCAGTCATCTAAGGTATGCACGACATAACTGCTGACCGGTAGGTCATTGGATTAAATCAGTGGTCTTTAAACTGTGTTCCACAGAACCCTGGGACTTTCCTAAGGCATACCCAGGGGTTCCAAGAATCCCAAGAAAAAATCTAAAAGAAAAACTTTTATTATAATATAATATTGCAATGATTTTTCTTTATATGTACTACTAAGTAGATTGCGAATATTCTGCTGTTTACTATCCTTAGTTCCACAAAATGATTTTATACTCATTAGTACAATGTTTTACAGAACTAAGTTATTTTCTGTTGGAAAATGTGCCTTTTTTCATTTGTTGAAAAAAAATATCTATAATATAGAAAAAAAAGAACAACTTATCGACATATCTACCAATTCAACCTCAAAATCTAAATTTAAGCAAGAACAGCTCCTAAATGTTAGGCTGAAAATGGATGCATAATGTACAGGATTTCTCACACAGCTACAAACATTTTAATGCCATTCAGAACAATGTACTTAAGTGAAAAATATTTCTCTCTGTGAGTGGCTACAAAAATTTTTTTTAAAAAAACAAAATTGAATGCAGAATATAAAATGTAACTGCAAATTATTTCAGTAGATCTAGATTTTGAAAGCTTGTGTAACAAAAATGGAAGCACACATACCAGTTATTAAGTATAATTCATGGGTATGGCGACACTTGGTTCAGAAATTAATATTATTAATGGGAGTAAATTGTATTCAAATTACATTAAAATTTTTAGTAAAAATACAGTGTTGTTTAATTGTCTTTATATAAAGTACCTATAACATGTTAAACTATTTTAAATATTAAAATATATTATTTTAAATGTCAGTGCAAAATGAGGTTTATCTAAAACACCTTACAGCTCTAAGGGTTACATGAGTCTAAAAAGTTTGATGACTACTGGATTAACTAAACACCCTTGCTGAGGTCAACAGCTTGTCGCTGAAATTTTGTGTCACAATTTTTTTAAAAAAAACTTTTTTTTTACTTGACATTTTGAAAGGTAGCCTGTGTATCAATACCAAATCTCTGTGCAAATTCCCTGCTCTAAGAGGTCTTGAATACCACCTTTACAGCATCTTCTGCAAGAGATATTTGGTTTGTGGTAAAGACCCTTGCATAGGAAGAGTCAGGGGAGGAGAAGTTGTATAAGCTGTCAGAGTGACAGCTTTGAAAAACATTTTTCTAAAAATGTCCTAGAGGTTGAGGGTCTTGGTTGCAAATGGTTAGGCAATGCAGACTTTTTCATATCAAGAAATCTTCCTTAGCTTCAGTCTTGAATAGTACTTAAATGTGCATTATGGGAGGCTAGCTTTGAAGAAACCTCCAAGGCACTACTACACTTGGCACTTTGCAAAAGTTTGGAATCTGGCAGGGGCACTAATAGAATTAAAAGTAATTGATTGTTTTTTACACCTACTATGGAGGCAAAAAAGAGGAAATTCAATTTGCCTCCAGTTGACAAGCTGTATGTCCTCCTCTTTGCCTGCAGCAAAACTTTAAATTTACATCCAGGACTAATTCTGTTGACACCTGAACACTATTGACCAGAGCCTGCACACCATCTCTCTCCTCGCCTAGTTAGGAACAAAAAAAGAAAATCATTGTCACAGCATATTTTATTCATTATGAAAGCAGTTGATTTAATAGAAATATCTCTAATGGGCAGTATAAAATCTGTGAAGACAATACACAAGATGCACTCCAGTGATTTATTCATCAAAGTGTCATCTTCGCAACGGTCTTCAGCCCACACAAATCTGCATCATTTGGCTACCTATGATCTCACTGTCATCTCACACACAACATTAAATTTTTCTCATAGTGTGATTTCTGCAGTGAATCTTTTCAATGTGTTGACAGAAGAGACATGAAAGAATATGCAGGACCAGAAGGGTTGCAGATTCAGGCAAATTACCATAAGGTGAGAAACATAAGTGCTTATTACAAACATCTCATCATGACCTTTGCAACACCTGATCTATCACAAATTGTGAAGGCCATATACTTGAATTTTCCTGTTAGACATAATCTGAATTCCTGCCAATGTTACCAGTGACAGAAATATCAACACTGAGATCACCTGTCAAAGGCAACCAACATGCACTCATTGTGTTGAGGTAGGCCATGGAGTGCTGAATGTAAAATCCAGGAAAAGTGTGTGAATTGTAAGGGAAACCCATGCATTATATTATTATTCTTGCCTTGCATGAACTTTGAAGAAGGAAATAACCACCTTCAAAATAAAAAACAAGCTTTCATATACAGAAGCTCAATGTGTTGTCTGCATGAATACCAGTCACTGAACTTAGTTATGCAGCAATTGCTCAAAAATCATTTAAATTCATTCCAAGGCAAGCCTCCAATAAGAGGTTGGACTTCTCAACAAAATCTAGTGTGGGTGTTTTAGTGGATATAAGTAAAACTGCATCCACTCTACCTGTACATGTAATAAACATTTACAAAAAACACATAAAGCTTTCATTGGCACCTCAAAAGTTTTACAAAACAACGAAAAAAAAAGAGTTCCCACATCTCAAAAAAAAAATCCATTGTATCACAAAAATTGATATGATGGATCTTCACCCATCTGACGAGGATGAAATTCTGATGGGTGATCTTTTGCCTCATCTTTATACTCCCAGGTCCTTAATAGGAGCAAGTGTGACCACTGAATATGCTTTGTTTCCTGGTGCCATGGTTTGAGGACTCTTAACTTAATGACTTCAAATTCATCATTTTCTTTCACCAACCTGCATGTGTTGCTCTTTTATAAACTTTTCTGAAGAATACAATGACAATGCATGATTATAATTGTGTTCAATATGATGATTGCAATGCATCTCCAACCAAACGAATATGCTTATTCACATCCCATCTCCATCTTAGTAATGTCTTTCTATACACATTACTTTAGGCTGTGGTTGTGAGGATTTGTGTCCATTTACTAGTCACAGTCTGCTGTATTTATTTTCCACCCAATGAAATACGTCATAAATTGATTTGAATCAACCGATTAGTCTATTACCAACTTTGTAATTTATTAAAAAAAATTTTGCAGTGACTTTAACATATATAGTTCTTTATGGAGCCATGATGAATTAAATTCTCATGGGTAAAAATTCAATAGTTGATCTCTGATTAATGCCTTTGTCTGCTCAACAATGATTTTTTTTATTGAAAACAATTATAAAATCTACGTGTACCACAAAGTATCACACGGGGCTCACAGAAGTAAGTATTAATCACACATTACAGAGGAAAGAAGCAAAAAAAATTTTTGACATTATGAAGGATTATATACAAAGATTTACAACAAATTCACAGATATTTTTAAAAGCACTTCTGGTGGAAAGAAGTTGGTGAAAATTTTAAGGCCAATTTATATTAAGTCCCTTGAAAGCTAGTCTTATGATCTTTCTCTCTCTGACATACTTGGAACCCAGAAGGAGGACATGTTCTACATTTTCCTCACCATCAATATTACAATCACAGGAAGATGACAGGACTAATTTAAATATGTTCAAGTAGCTTTTAAAGCTCAACAATGATGAGAAAATATATTTACATGTATCCACAAGGACACTTCACTCCCTCAGTCTAGCCAACTGCACACAAACTACTACTGCTGTTGAATTTCGAGGTAGATTATGATCTACATAAGTGATTTTTCCCCTTTCCTTGTCTTACATGTTCATGATGCTGAGGTTTGATTTCATCCTCCCAATTACCATGTTCATTGTGCAGACTGGGATACATTCACACAGCTGTTATAACTGGTGCAGTCACTCAAAACTAGGCAGTTGACTATATTGTTCTTTGTGTCCTTGATGTTATACGGATGCTACCAATGTTGCAATTTCCAAGACTTCCAATACATATAGGAAGCTGTGTAAATGATGATGGAAACTGTTTGTCAAAAAGGAATAAAAAAAGTCGGGGTATTTTCAAGGTGCACCCTACCTGTAAAAACCTTGTAGCATTATATAGTGCAAAAGCAGAATTTGTCATGGTAATCAGATAGGATCTTTTATCCATTATATCTCTTCAATTACATTGCCCACTACCAGTCAACAGTTATGGGAAAAAAGTGAGAGCAATGAGTGATTTCTATGGAGACTTATCTGGATAGTGGAAACTTCTGCTGCAATAGAATGTTGATATGGCCAAACTTGTTTGGACTTAGTAAAAGTTGAAAGTACATTTTTGTAAGAAACAGTGTCGCTATCCCAATACTAAGATTTGTATCGGTAATGAACAAATCCCTGTTGTACTTAACATACTACTCCTCAGAGTAATATTCGATTGCAGGCTCACTTTCCTTTTACATATTTTATATTAGCAGAAGTGTAAAAAGTTCCTCAACTTGAATGTATTGTTCATCATTTCTTGGGGTGCAGTTCAAACATTATCTGAGTGTTATCATTCTGTCAATACTGTCTCAGATCGATTACAGTTCTGCCATGTATGAATCTGCATGCAACTCTACTTTGAAAAAAATTGACCCAATTTACCATACCCCTTTGATAATCTTCTCTAGTGCGTTTTGTGCATCTGCTGTGCAGAATTACTATGTGGACTGCTATCAATTACCTTTGGTCTTTTATCAAAAGAAACTGTCTTTTGTGTACTATTTTAAGACCTTGTTTATGCCTTCTCATCCTTTGAAGAGACTATATGATGTTCGGCTGTCTAACATCTAATCAATTATGATAGGATAAAACTTCTTTCAGAATTCAACTTACTTAATGTTAATATTCATCATAGAAGTTTTTGGCATCACCAACCTTGGAATATATGCCTCATTTTCAATATATCAACCCATTTGCTACTGCAGAAAATCCACTCTAACACTTTTTTTCAATGCATTTTTGGCAGTTGTTACAGTCAGTATAATGATTGGTGATCCATCTACACAGATAGCTAGAAAAAATGAACACATTATGTTGGTTGTGAAGTTGTTATATTGAGGATATTACAAAGAGTGTTATTGGCTGAATACTTCTTTCAGCATTTTTACTGCTTAAACTGTCACCATTTACCATGCCCATCAATTAATATAAACTCTAATAGTCCCAATAATTTGAAAATTACAGTGACCAGTGTCATCCTGTGGTGTGTGATATTTTTGCCATTACATACTGACTGTATGGAAATAGTAATAATATAAAGTTTTGTTGTGTGTGTGGATACCATGTCTTATTGCCACAGGCAATTAGTGAGTAGATGACACAGTTCAGTTGGTACCATGATAATGAAGTTTGTAATAGAACAACAAACTGCATTCTATGAAACCTATACTTGTGATTCCAGTAAAAGAACTGATGTCAAATTGGCCTACCTTCATGTTGGACATACCCATTTTACTCATAGGCATCTGTTATTGGATGAGGATGCTCTGGAATGTCTTCTATGCAAAGTCTCTTACACTGTACGTCACATTAATTGAATATCCTGTGTTTGATAATTATGGTTTCACACTTTTTTCGTGTATCTTTTATTATGTTATCCAATTTGGTGTGAAAAAACCACTAATATCAATTTACTTTTATTTTTAGAATTGAGTTTCTATATTTAATTTGAATTTTATCTCTGTATTATCTGTTTGTATCAACCTTTTTAGATACTTTTAAAACCCTTTTATGTTTTTAATAATTGCTTGGTGCAGCTTTGCAAAAATTGTCTTCTTTACCATTAAAATCCATTTTCACTCCCTCACTTGGCAAAAAAAACAAAAACTACATAATAAGCTTCCATAAAATTTTATTTTCGAAATTTCAAATTCATACATGTCATTACTTTTAAAGGTTTTTTTAGTTTTCTAATTTTATGTCTTCTATCCCCTTTTCTTATTTTAGCATGGTGCCTTTGTTGATGATTGTGACTGCAGAGGATGGTCAGCATTGTCATATGCTACTGCATTTGGTCACAGAAGTGTAGTACAGCTTTTAATTGAGAAAGGAGCTGCTGCAGATCATATGTAAAGTTTCCTCTTTCTATTCTTTTTAGTATAATTGTATTATATCATTCATAGGTTTATTTTAGTATTTTTTTTATTAATAGCTACTGCAACAATTTATTCTATTTGTTGTCTGTATTTTTTTTATTTTGCATTTTAATTGAGCTGTTATAAATTATCATAGTTATTGCATAAATTAAAACACTATGTTAAATCTTATGTATCTGTACCATATAATTGTATGAACAAAAAAAAATTTAAAATAGTAAGACAACATTCTAATAACTTCTCCCCTTTGCTTAGTAAATTTGTAAATTTTGTAAAAGTTTAGTGTGTGTGTGCTTTTTATTTAGGTTCATTCTTTTTTTTTTTCAAATAGTTACATCGGTGCTCAGTAAAATTGCATTTTGTAACATTTTGTGTTCTCTGTATTTTTTCAATTTTTTTTTAAAACTGAAGTTTAAATCAGAAAAGTAAGGATGCATTGTGTTGTTTCTTGATTGCTTCATTTTCTATATCTGTTGTTGAAAACTGTTTCCTTGTATCCTCAACATTTTCTGTATTTTATCCTAAAGACTTGTTCCTAGGCTAGGAAGTTTAAGCTGAAAACATTTAAAATTAAATCATATTTTATGCATACATGAGAATGGTTTTCTGTTTGAAAAGTGCACCTCATTGTTAAATGTTACTTCATTGTTTTATCGTGTTGCATATGTATGTAATCGAATAAAAAGATTTTTAAAATTTGTTATTTACTTTAGCTTTTTAAAGTTGCTTTATGAAAATGTTTCCATGATGCATGCAGTGTTATTATTAAATAAATTTAAATTATATTCATTTTGCCATTTGAATAAAGCTCTTTTTAAATCTTTACAAGTAAAAAAATCAAAAGTTTTAGTAAAAATGTATTAATGTTTGAACATAATGATTAAAATTTTAGAAACTGATATAAAACTTTAAATGGAGATTTCTCTGTATTAAATGGATTAATAATAAGCTTGTAGACATTTTGAGCTCAATAATTATTTTAATGCATTGTTATTGTCATTGTAACTCAAAAAAAGAATAAAGGAACATGTAGTTATATCCACTTTTTATTTTATCACTTAATATATTTTTTTTCCCTATTATTGAGTGTTTGGTAATATTCTCCACACCTATAAGGGATAGTTGCTATTTGTAAAAAGGATGTTGTCCTTTTGAAGTAAGGATGATGGAAAAGGCAGTCCCTATGTTTTAGCGGGGAGCTCTGGACTGACTTTTGTATTAAGAAAAGATAGAATTCTGGTCTTTTTAACATGACTTACTTTGCTAAAAATTATTGAAAAATAATATAGAAATATATTAGTCTTTTTCATAAAATGAAAGTTTGAAAAACTGAATCATATTTTTTAAAAAAAAATGTATGAATTAAAGCTGAAATTATAAAATTATCTGTGTAAATGTTATTTAGAAACTATGTAAAGAGTTTTATCGTAAACTGTGATGTTTAATCAAACTGATCTACTACTAATATTGGACAAAATTTCAGTGTTTAAATTGGTACGCCACAAGTCTTTCATTAACTTTAAGGTGCCACAATTGTAATGGAAATGTGTATGAATTATAAACAGTTGAAAAAGAGTGAACCACAACTTATTTTCAATGCTAAATTAATTATATAGCTTTCTCTTTTCACAATGATATATATGTTAGTTTTTTCTTATCCATTTACTACATACAGTATACATTTTTAGTCTAGTTAATATTAATGTCAATAACTGTATTCAAAGTGATTTCTTACAATTTCTTTTTATTGTTTAGAGAACAGCAAGAAGGATTAACACCATTAATGTTAGCAGCAGCAGCTGGTCATGAAATGGTAGTTAAAGATCTATTAAAATTGGTAAATACATTTTTTCATCTCTTGAAAGTGAGAATTTTTAAAAAATGTTTACTTTGTGTTGAAAATTTGAACTTTGTTATTCAAAAAATATTCATTTTTACCTTTTTATGTTTTTGCTTTAAGTAATATATGTTTTTAGCTCAGTATTTAAGATCATTTAATTTCTTGAATACAATAATCACTTTTCTTTAAACATCATAATATTTCTCTTAAAAAATCTTCCTTTTTTTTTTTTTTTTTTGCTTCGTGTATTATTTTATGCAAAATTCAACAAAAAAATTCATTTGCTGTTCATATTTTTTTTATATTGGTATTTGTGAAAGAATTTTGACAATATGAAAATGTATGTAATAATACTTATACAGAAAAGTTAATCTTTGTTTTTGATTATCATATACAGTGTCGAAGTTTTATCAATTCTAATCTTTTGTTCAGCTTGAATTAACCAAATTTGCTTCTAAAACAGTTTAAAGTCCCAAGCCCTTTCATTGTATTTCTAAATCTCATTTTTTAAACTTTTAATTTCATTCTTAAAGATTATGTTAATTACTTTTCCTGTATAATAATTTGTGTTCAATTAATTTACTGTTTTCACCAGTTTATTTAATCTTGCATGAAATTTTGATTCTGCATATATTGAGTATGCTAAAAAATATTTTCTTATACATAAAGAAATGAAGCTTTGTGTGGGAAGAGTATGCTTTGGTACATATATGCGGGCAATTATTATATACGTATGTGAATTTCTCCTCTGAGCAAGAACTGTCAGATACCAAAAGATTGTCGATAAGTGAGCCAGTCTGAGTGAAATCTGTCAAATTTTGGTTCATGACAAAATCATGGAACAATTTTAACAGTGCATTAAATTCTGTGTTTTCTTCAGTGATTCCCAAATCAAAACAATTTTTCAGTAAGCCTTCATGGATGAGACTAAGGGTTCAAAGCTGATAAAACAGTAGTGCAACCATTTGAAAGATAGCAGCACATTACTGGATAATGAAATATTCCACTTTCAGTTGACTCAACATCCTGAATGCAAATGTTATGAATGCAAATAAGAACTTTGGTTATGTAGGCTCATCAAAACTTAATGAAAAAACTTGCAGGTTAATCATATTAGATAGTTCATTCCAAATTTTATTGAAATTGTGGATTTCAGAAGTAATATTTATAGTTGGATACTTTTTAACCTGTCTATTACCCTCATCTATCCATTCTTGGATAAACACTGCTTAGTGCTTTGTCAGATTCACTATTCTCCCGCTTTTCCTCAGGCTGAAAATACTTTTAAATTACTAGATTTCAGTTTAGTGAAGAAATGCAAAGTATGAACTGCTCATTATCTCAAAACATGTATTCAACATTGCTTCTAAAAGATATTAGCATATTAATGTTTCACCTGAATATAAGGAGTTTTTTTATTTCTATGAATAAATGCGGGATATAATTTTTAAACATTTTTTATGTAACAATAGTTCATAAGCAAAAACTTTTGCATGGATACTTTGGATGATACTATTACTTTTTTCAATGCTAATAATTAAAGTGTGTATATATAATAGAAAAATATGTTTCAGTTGCACTTTGAAAGAATATTGTGTGTGCTGTTAGATATTTTAAAATTTGTCTTCACATATAAATGTATGATAAGTTTCATTTTACATAGAGGAATAAGGGTTTTTTTTTTATCCCATTAAGAAAAATTGATAAAATTATATCAGCTATCATCAACTATATCAATATGTTTGGATTTTCTAAAGTATATTGATTATTTTAGTGTCATTACTTAAATAATTATTTGTAGTTTGAAGAGGGAAAGCAATAATTCTTATCACTAATTTGTGTTTTTATGGAATTTTCATAAATAAAAATTATTAAAGCTAACAGATTTAGTAATAATTAGTCACCTTTTATATTTATCATACAGGAATTAAGTAGAATGTTTTAATAAACAATACAGATGGTTCTTTCTTCATTATTATTTTAAATGCATTTTATATCAAAAAATTTTTAAATACTAATGTATAATACCTACTTTACTTTTTTTTCTGATTATAAAATTAAATGTCAATGATTTCAGATCATTTATTTCTATAGCCGATTTCAAAACATTTCATTGTTTAAATTTCAATATTTTATATGCTTACTTATGATTACAAAATTATTGAAATTTAATCAATAAAATGAATTTTGAAGCGATTCCATTTTTATTTTACTGCTAATTTTTACTGAATATATTTATTTTATCTTAGGGATTAAATCCAGGTTCTCGATCTAAATCAGGTGAAACAGCTAGAAGCCTAGCTCTTAAAAATGGACATATGAAAGTGAAAAATTTGGTTGATGCTCACATATGCTCAAGGAGAAATTGTAAGTAGATTATATAAATATGTCTAATTAAAAAAAATGTATTTGAAAGATTGTCTAATATATGAGAACTCTATATTGACACATTGAAATCTTTATATCTTGAAAATTAACATGTTTAGAATTTTTGGATTTTTCACTGATCACTCTTAAATTTATACCAGGTATAATTCATACACTTATAAAATTATGAGTTATGAAACTCCATGAATTCAAGAAAAGCTATAATTTTTATGAAAATTACAGTTCATTAGAATAAATCACTTGATGTTTTGAGAAAACTTTGTGGTTAAATTTATCATCATTGAATTATATAAATAAGACACTAAATTTGACTTTTTTTCGCCCTTGAATTGATGTTGCAGGGGAAATGTGTATGGCAGACTACTGATAATGGGCTTAATAAATTCAATTTTAAAGAAGTGGTGATGATCAAGCTTGAATTAAATCCTCACTATCCCAAAATCCATATCAAATAAAAACTTGTTAGGACTCTCTTTATTTTACTATTCTCTCATTATTCTACATGGAAATCTTTAATAGAAATGGAACTGAAACCTTTAGACTACAGAAATTGTGGCTCTCATCTTGGTGATGAACATGGCTTCATAAATTGAAGTGACAAAAGTCATGGGACAGTAAAATGAAAATATACAGATGGCCATATTATCTTGTACAAAATGTATAAATAGGCAGTGTATTGACATGTCTTTCATTTGCACTCTATTAATTCATGTGGAAAGATTTTCTGACGTGATTATGACTGTATGACAGAAATTAGCTGACTTTGGTTGTGGAATGGTAGTTGGAGCAAGACATATGACACATTCCATTTCAGAAATCATTAGGGAATTCAATATTCTGAAATCGTGTGTCAAGAGTGTTTAGAAAATACCAAGTATACACTCCCACCATGGCATAATGGCATGGAAATTTTAGGCATAAACTCCTACCATAATGACCACATGCTTTTAATGTCTAGACCTGAAGCATGTTTGCAAAATTAGCTCTGTTAACAGATAAATAGCACTGCATGAAATAACCACAAGAATCAATGTGGGATGTCCATTAAGACAGTGCAGTGAAATTTGGCTGTTAACAGCATGACATATCACTTGCAATGCCTCTCCTGCGCTTGTCACCATATCAGTTGAACCCTAGATTACTGGAAAATTGGGGCTTGGTCAAATGGTTTTGGATAATAAAAACTGATGGTTGGATTGAAGTGTAACACAGAAGCCTCAAAGCCATGGTCCCAAGTTGTTGACAAGGCACTATGCAAGCTGGTGGTGGTTTCACACTAATGTGGGCTGTTTTTGCATGGAATGAACTGGGTTCTCTGGTTCAAGTGAACTTGGAAATGGTTATGTTAAACTACTTGGACATTGTTTGGTCATATGGCTGCAAACAATGACGAAATTTTTATGGAGGACAGTGTGCTGTGTCAGTGGGCTGTAAATGTTCATGATTGGTTTGAAGAACATTCTGGATAGTTTCAGTGATTGATTTGATTTCCTAGATTGCCCAATATGAATCATATTGAACATTTATGGAATATAATCAAGAGGTCGGCTCTTTCACAAAATCCTACCCTGGCAACACTTTCACAGTTATGCATAGCTATAGAGGCAGTACAACTCAATAATTCTGCAAGGGACTTCCAACAACTTGTTAAGTCCATGCCATGTCACATTACTGTATTTCGCCAAGCAAAAGGAGACCCAACATTATATTAGGAGATATCCCTCGACTTAAATTACTTCATTGTATATAGCTATATCATTTCATGGAAATTTTCTCATTGTCAGAAAATAAAGCTAAATTTTAATATTAGGTGATCTGATGAAAACTTCAAAACATTCGTATTAAACTACTGTTACAATTTTTGCCACAATTCAATTTCTATGCCACATTTCAATTTCTATATTATTAACTGCACAATGTTTAATAATATCGGTGTCTTTTGAATATTGATCGAAAGAATTTTACTTTTGTTCAGGAAACAGTATGCCATTATTTATTTTTATGGTTAAATGTCTTATGTTTTGCTTACTTTTACTTGTTTTGCATTAGAGAAACAAATAATTGTGACATTAATAAATTTTTTTAAAATGTGGTTTAATAATGAACAGTAGATTCTTCATGTTGAAGTGTATGTCTCAAAAATATTCTTTAAAACATCATAATTTATACAAAGAGAGATAGATAGAAAGAGATGAAAATTCCAATCTAATGATTTTAAATCAATTTAAGTATTCATTTGGGTTTCTTTTTAATTTACAGATCATCAAATAGGCAGGAGAACTCTCAATTATACAGGTCAATTAGATCTTCAGACTCTTCTTATGCAACTTGAATTATCAAAATATTATTACGTTTTTGAGAATCATGGCATTGATATTGACATGTTTTGGCTCCTTACTGAGGAAGATTTGAAAGAAATAGGAATTCAGTAAGTATCTATCATCTTTTGTTTCTGTTTTTGTTTATTTGCCTGTTTTTAACTTCAGTTATAGTTAAGTTTCCTTTGTAATTTGTGTGTGTGTGTGTGTCATTTCTTCTATTGACATAACAACCCTGGGTGGGCCAAGGCCTTCTCAAGAACCCTCTTCCATTCCAATCTCTGCTTAACAATAGTTTTTCAATTAATCACTTTAAATCATTCTCCACTCAATCAGCCCCTCTCAATTTAGGCCTATCAATAGTTCTAGTTCTAATTTGTCATTTGAAGCTAAACAAAATTTTTGAAATATATATGGGTATTCGGATATCCAATACTTTTCATAAAGGTTGATAATTTCTGTATTCAAAATTATCTGTGTATTATTCGAGAAACAAAAATATTTATAATAAATTTGAAGTGTAATACCACGTAGTTACTCAGTAAATAATTAACTTTTTAGTGTTTTAAAATATTAGTCTATATTTCATTTATATTGAATGATTAATATACTTGAATATCAAATAAATATATTTTTTAGAATTCAAATCTAAATTAAAGTGGAAGGTATTTGAAGAAAATAAAGTATTTAGTGTCTAATCAGGTAGTATATGTTATATTTTATCAGTTAGTTGACAAAAAAGTAATTGTTAGATAAATTGGTTAAAAATTATAGATCAATTTGGAATGTTTCGATTTCAGCTATGTAAACTTCCTGATGGAAATTGTATAATATCTTTTTAAGACTGTAGCAGCAAACAACCTGATAGGAATTTTGAATGTAGAAATTAAGGAACTGGTTTCTAGAAATGAAAGGACATGAAAATAAAATTAAGAATTTGATTTCATGACTATATTAACTTTATTTCCCACTTTTCCTCCAATGTAAAAAAATGATTTTTTATACCTTATTTTTCATTTATTTAATTCACAGACTCTCTTGATTAAATTATATAAAATAAATTCTCTGGGGAAGGGGAATCAATTTTTGACTCATTCAGTCATAAGTATGAAACAATATTTTTATGAAACAACTAGTTGGAGATGTCATTCCTTGCACAGATTAAATTTTCAAAAATTAAATTTACCCCTTATGAAGCCCAGTGGCTGAATGGAAGTGTATTGTGCTTCCATGCTACAGGTCTGGAGCTCAAATCCTGGGCTGGGCAAGGTCTACTCAGCCTTTCAACCCTTCAGTGGGTCAATAAATGAGTACCAAGCTTGCTTGGGAATTAAATACTGTGGGGTTTGGGCCAGACTGACCACCTGATCGTAACATCTGCTCATGCACCTCAGCACCCTAAGTCACGAATACTGAGATCAGCACAGTAGGCCTTGGCCCTCGTGCTGAAGAATTGTAATTCTGTTAAAAGAACTAACAAATATGATGGCCTTTTTTCTCTTCCTTTAAGAAGGGAGGGGTGAAAACTTGTGTACTGGTAGTTGTATTAAAAAATTTTGTTTATAAAAATCCACCAATTCCATCCACCTTGTTGTTATGTTCAGCTTCAAATCATTTGCAGAATTTTTTACAGTATTAGTTGTATTTAAACATTTAACTTGAGAATAGATGAAATACTTTGGTTTTCCTTCATGTTTAACCAAAAAGTAAATTTCCTACCACTTGGACTGAAATTGCTGTTTCTCATCTTTAACATGCTGTTCCATTGGTTCTGCCACTTTAGATGGAACTGAATGAATGTGAAAATTGCAGCATGCACAACACAGGTTATAATGTATGGAGTGCTGACTAGCCTATTTATTTTAGAGGTCCTTTGAAATGAAAATTACAAGGTGTTAGCTGGCAGGGAAGTGTTACCAATGTCAGCAATTTCCTGCTAAATCTTTGTTATTTATTTATTTATGCTCTGCAGTACAACAAAGAAAAAGTGTTTAGCTCAAATAAAAAACTTTCTAAAAGAGATAAAATAGGCTTAGCTCTGAACAAATTATCATCAACAGTACAAAAGTATGAACTAAAAAAGAAATTTCAATATTTATATTTACTTAAATTGAAAAATATTTAAAATAGATATGTATGATTGCTATAGTTTTTGCAAAATTCAAAACTGTAAACAAAACTAAAATGCAATTGTTGAAAGAATATCTTTTTTACAAGTATTCATTGAAAAAACAGTTCGATTTGTGCCACAAAGAATAAATAAAGGAATTAATATAATGATAGTGAGCTTGTAAAGATAGATCCCTAAAAAACCAAAAGAAGGATTTATTGCATTTAAAAAGGGAATTGAGATTAAAATCCCATAAAAATTGAATTTTTAAAGAAATTCAAGCAAAATTTTGTAAAATCTAGTTGAGATGTAAACCATCTTCTCCCACAGTTTTAGTGCACCAAATGTCACATGTTTGAGTCTTTCAGTTTTTGTGCTAGATCGCAGACACACAAACTCTTTCTTTTATCAGTGTAAATTGAAGTATTTTTTAGGGGCCTGGACTTTACATGTTAGTGCTACTAAAATTTATTCCAACAATTTGATTAGAAAAGTAGGCTGTTATGCTTGATTATTAAGTTAATGAAGGAAATGAAAATTCATTAATTATTTTTTTAAGCAAAAATGTTATCTTATTTTAATGAAAATGTATGAAATTTAGGAAATGATAGTAAATTGGCTTCAACATTCTTTTCAAAACAAAAGTAAATCAAGAAGTATGAATAATAATACAATTGAGTCCATTTATTGTATTATCACACAGATTTATGCAATGGGCAACACATGATGAACTTAATATAAATTATTCAGATAAATATTAATTATTCTGTAAATTACCTATACAAAATTCTTATATGCATGTGTATGTTTAAAAATTCAATAATTCAATTTGTTTTCTTTCAATGCCTCCTTATGCAGGCATAAAACCTATTTGATGTAAAAACAGTTGGAGTTAAAAATTATTATGGGGCACATGTATATATACATATGTATAATTTTCTAATATATTGTGACAGCATTTATTCTATTCTAGAGTGCACATTGATTGATTTGAATATGTGGCTTTTGATTTCAGGCTTGTAGGACCTCGAAAAAAATTGTGCATGGTAATTGCTGAATGGTACCAAAACAATGCATCAAAAGGGAACACTGAAGATAAAACATTTTGTTGCAGACTGTTTTTAGAAAACAAAAAATTGCAACAAAAGAAGGAAGAGGTGAATTTTTGTTAATTTAATTCAGAATTAAACATAGAAATCAAAAACAAGTTTGCTCATTAATTTTTTTTTTTTTTTTTTTTTTTTTAATATTTTATTTTTTTTTTTTTTATTTAAAATTAAAAAAAAATATAAAAAAAAAATTTTATCATTAATTTTTTTTTTTTTTTTTTTTTTTTTCAATTTATATTTGGTTGATAGTTCATTAAAATTCTAAATCATTATCTAAAACAAATCTCAAAATAAATTTAATTAATTTCAAAATTAGTATTACTGTATTTATTCATATCTAAGCTGCCATCAATTCTTGACACATTTTTGTGAAAAAATGAAAAATAGTGTAAAATAACTTATCCCAATACCTTATATCTTAAAAAAAAATTTTAAACATTGATATGAGAATTGATAAATGAATGATTCATTTATTCTACCAGTATTAAAAGCTTTTAAATACATACTATAATTGCTCTATTCATTAGCATTATGTTCAATATCCCACATCTAATGAATTGTTCTGTCTGATTCTAAACCGCACCCAAATTTAAATAACTTTAATGTTAGAGAAAAAAAGTGTTGCTTAGATTTGAGTAAATATGATAATTGAAATTAGTGTTGAAAAATTTAATTATTTTCAATAAAACCTTTGGTAATTGTATGTATATTAAGTTTAATATAATGCAGTTCTGGGCTAAGGTAAAGCCGAAGCAATGCTCACCCAAAGTTTTCAATGATTGGAGGCGAAGTTTCCCTGCAGGAAACAGGAACTCTGTAACCATTCCACGTATATATAAGTAATACAAATTGAGAAAAATATTTGCTTTGGTGAAAAATTAAACTAGTCATATACCAGAAAATTTTTTGAGGTAAAAAGAAATTCATTTTATCAGTATTAAGTTTCTTTTATATATATATTTAAGTATGTATATATATTTTTTTAAAGAAAAGGACAAAATTAACTGTAATATTTTTTTATATCTCTTCAGTTGATTTAAATGGTTTGAAGAGCAAATACTCTTCACATCATTAAAGTTTGGAACCTTACCTTTAAATCAAATTGAAAAGCAAAAGTGTGCATAAAATATGAGTAATATAATTAAAAATAAATTAGTTATTCTAAGAAACTTCTATTCTTAAGAATGTTTTTGGTTTTTTTTTCTATTCATTATTATTACTTCTATGAACAATATAACTTACATTGTGAATGCTCATTTTAAAAGGCAGTAATTAGTTTATGATAATAATGTGATTGTAACATTAAATTTTTAGGCTTTTAAAATGTTGTTACATTTTTTTGACTAATATGATAAACTTTTTTCTATTAAACTTTTCTGAATTATATGTATTTTTCCTATGAAATTCTAGAGTTCCATTTCTCCTTAAGTTAGTTTAAAAGTAGAAAAGTTAGTACATTCAAAGAAATTATTAATAAATGATTTGTTAATATATCTTGTCCTTTTCATTTTTTTTTTTTCTATAATAAGTCCAATAACGACTTATTGGCGAATAAGATTTTTATTGTATTTGCATATTATATTGTTGAATGATTCATCAAAGCAAAAAACATTGCCAAATGCTGTGATATGTAGTCAATAGTGGGAAAACTATTTCTATACATGTACGAAACAATCTTATTCACACATGCGATAACATTTGGAACATCTTTTGAATTTGGTGAAATTAGCTTATGGTATAATAGGTTAGTACAATTTTTATTCATATGCTATTATACATATAATTTTCAAGATTCTTTAAAATTATTTCTGAGGCTTCTTTTTATTCTTTGTAATCTAAATGATTTATTTATATATGCTCAATGAAATCTGAATTGGTTCATACTATAAATATATGGGGCATTTTATTTATTTTTTTAAATCAGTAAATAATTGTTAACATGTATACGTGAGTGCTTTATAGATTCAAAATAAATGTATTAATCACTTCATGCTCAAATCCAACAATTATGATTGTTTTCTCATTTTTTTTCTATACTATGTATTTTTGTGTATGAGCCGAGAATTTCTGAAACTTTTTAAAGTTATAGTCTGCGTATATACAGATCTGTTAATCTCATTAAAAAATTAGTCTAAGAAAAATGAGGGGTTTCTTATAGCCAAATTTGCAAATAATTTAAATCTTTTAACTTTTTGAGTATTTTGAATGGAACTTTCCTGGTACAATTTCACAACACCAGAGCTCAGGTGCCTCCCTCTAAGGAGCCCAGGGGTGTTGATGCCCTGGGAACTGTGCTTCAAAATTACATTGTGGCAATTGATATCTACCTATAAGGTGCCACACTAAAAAGTGATACCAGCTCCCTAGGAATGAACTAGATCTATAATGGTAATTACTGATCCACAGCCCCGTTAGGAGGGGGGGGGCCTTTTATTTTACCCGCCGGGGGGCGTCTCAAAAAATCCTTCAAAATTAGTGTCAGATTCAGTTTCCAAATAGTTCATAAAATTTCATTCATTCATTGGGATATCTAAGTGCATATATTCATCATGTGCCAAGTTTTTCCTTCAGGGCTTGAAACATGGGTTAGTGATTACTTGCCACAATTGAATTTATTTCCAAATAAATGAAAAATGGCATAGAAAGTCAGACTAATACAGTGTACAAGATAGCAAATAAATGGAAATTTATTTGCTATCTTGTACACTGTGTTAGTTTGATCTTCTGATAGAATTACCAAAAATAAATTTGTTGTCATTGGCAAATCATTTGTTGTCATTACAGCAATTTTATTGGAAAAATATTCCACCTGTTTTTTGAAAATTTCAAGATTTTTTTCGCCAATTTGCCTTTAACAGTTTGAATTTTGGGTAAATTTTCTTAGAAAAATAGGCTTCCTTGGTGTGTATTTGTAAAGATGTGGTGTAATTGTCTGGAGAAATTATTTATGGATTATTCTCCTTAAATTATTAATCTTTAACAAAATTAAATTTAGAGACTGAATTGTGTTTCCTTTATAATATCATAAATATATAAATATGCACTTCAAAGAAATAATCTCTCATAATAATAGTTTCTCAATATTTATGGTAAAATATTTCAGTTCTAACAAATCTTATGTTTTGTTAAGCTTGAATCAGCTCTTTCACGAGAAGGAGAGCTCAGGAAGGCAGCAGATAATAACCTCAATGATGGTCTCAGAACTTTAAAGAATTATTCAGATACTGTTCAGCGTACATTGACTTACACAGCAATTCTTGAAGAAAAACTCAAGTAAATATAAAATTATTTCTTCTAATGCAGTTACATTTAAATTTAAAAGTTAATTTTTCAGAATTAATGTTTGTTTTTTTTGGTTGTCAATTATCTTCTGGTCACATTGATATATAATTATACATACACAGTATTTGGATTAGAGTATCATTAAGCTTTTTTATATTATCAAAAGAAAAAATACTTCTTGTGTCTTTTGTTTTATAATTAATGGATTTGTATTCTTACAACAACAAAAAAATGATACATCACAATTTTTTTTAAAAAATTGAACTCTTTTGTGTTATATTTTATATCCCCAAAATTATCATGTTATGAAACATATCCCCAAATTTATCATATGCCACATGTATTTTTGTTTTACAGGTTTTTTTGCATGGTTTTCTAAGGAATGTTATCTACTGTATTAAAAAAAAGTTGTGTGTATTTCCCTTAATTATTGTTAAATTAAAAGATAAATAAAAATCTTAATGTGAACCTAATACTTTCACTGCTCTATTTTCATATCACAAAATCAAGGGGTATAATGTCTGACTTTAAATTTGACACGATTCTGCGCATTCAATTCTTAAGCAATTTCTTTGCATACTCGAAATATTTTTCATATGAGGAAAGATTGTTTACTTAGCTATGTAGAACCAAAAGCAGAAAGTAGAGTACATGCAATATTCTCTCTTCAAATAGATCTCTCACAATTGTGACATTTAATAATTTACAAAATATCTGTAAATTTATCTTTGAAGTTCAGACTTTTTCGTGATTCTGTAAATATTCCTAGTTCTGAAGATGTTTGTCAAATAAGGTCCATTACCAATTTATCGACTTCCATCCACTCAAACATTGACAAATTTGTAGAGTAGTGCTGAGTGCCATTGAGAATTGTACCACATGACATAGGATGTCGACCCCTGATCTAGATATTTAATTAAAGATCATAGAAACTTTAAGAGATAAGAATAGAGAACATTTTTATGTTAACAATAGAAACGTATGTCTGAAAGAAAAAAAATGATATTCTAAAATGTTAATTGATTATATGGGCCAGTGATGGGCAAACTATAGTTCATTTAAGATTTCTGTTTAGTCCACTACTAACTTTATATTAATAGTACAGAATTTTTCAGTGTTTTTTTTTTAAAAAATTCTTCTAAGGGTGTGGTCAATTTATGCATATGCAACTATGCATTTCTGTAAAAACTTGATTTTTTTTTTGCATAAACAAAATTTAATTATGAAAATTTTTATATATATTCATTCAAAAACTTTCCATGTGCAAAGAATGGAAACCTCCCTAATAAATGTGCATTTAATTATCAAAATATGTTCTTATAATTAAGTTATAAGCATCATGAATTACAGAAAATCACAGCTTAATTGTTCCATTTTTATTACTGCCCCCCCCCCCCCAATTTATAAATTATATTGAACTGCCAAAATTTTTCATCTTTTCTTTGCCTTGTTCATCACTAATATAGACAATAAAAAAGACATATCATATTAAAAAAAAATGTTTGCAATCTGAACTAATCATTAATTGTAACTTCTCACATTTTACGTAGTTTAGATTTGTATATTAAATACCTGAAATAAGATCCATTGTGTTAAGAGTGGTTAAACATAAATTTTCTTTTAATATTTCAAGACCAAACAGCACTTTGGCATCACAATTGTGCATAAAAACTATCATTTTATGACTTGTCAATGCCAATTTCCTGATATTAAAAAAAAAAAGAATTATATGAGCAGTTTTAAAAATTAATACCAATATTAGAATGCTTTTAAACTGCTTGAAAGCATTCCAAGCTAAATATTCTAATCTAAATTGTAACATAAGACTTGCATGCATAGTCCTTAACCTTGAGAAATTTCTGGATTTGAAATTTCAGAAACTTTGTCATTTGATTCCTCTTAACATAAGAACAAAATATTTATACCTTTAATGAATAACTGACTTTTATTATTTTTTAAAGATTCTAGATTTGAAATCAAGATAGTAAACTAAATATTCAATGCTTTTATCTTTTAGAATGGTTTTTGTTTATTAAAGCATTTTCATACTTGTTATTAATAGATTGATTAGGTGTGCTATTCATTAGTTTGTAGAAATTAAAAATCCATTTGAAATGTATACTCTTTTTATATTTTTCAATGTGTATTCTTCAGCTTAAAAAATCTAATCTTATTCAGAAATCAAGGAAATTTATGTGTTTAGTTTCATTCTGCAAATATGTGTATACTTATATTTTCTTTTTGAATTTCAGACAAAACTACATTAATTTTAAGAAGATTCTTTGTCATGCTCCTGATATTAACTCAATGAAATTTAAAACAGAAATTGTTCTTCCTTTAATGGGGGAAATAGAAAAATTACTAGATGGTGTTCATCATCACACTGTTCTTGCTTTGCAACAAACCAACTTTAAATTTTAAGTGTCTTCTCACAAAGAAGCTATCTACTTGCTATTTTTTTTATGAAAATCAAACAAGAAACTTTTCATTATTGTCTTTTTTTCCCTTTGTATATCATGTCAAAATTGTGATAAACTTTTTGTGAAAGAAATTATTAATTATAGATTTTTATTCTCATTTCTCTTGATTTTCAATGCATCAAAATAATCATTTAAAGAATAATTTTAGTAATATGACTATATAAAGGACTATAAAATTACAATTTCATTTCATAAATTTTCCATTATCTTCTGAACTGTGCATTTATTTTACCAAAGATTTTATGTATTTTTAATGTGCAATGATATATTATATGAAATGTATCAAGTGTTATATGTATAGATATCTAAGAATTATTACTGTATTTTAAAATAATTTTGATAGTATATATTTTTGTATAGTATTGTATTCTCAAATGCAAGCAATATTTTTGTGCCAAAGTTATTTTTAAATAAAGCTTTTTATACATTTTTTATGTATTTTATTATCATTATAAATTAATGGGGAGAGATGTAAATTTTTTATTGAATATATAAAATTTTCTTACAAATATGATTTGGGGAATTCATAAAACAATCCATCCTTCATTAAAGAAAAAGATATTTCATCTAAAAACAGTGATTTATGCAATAGTGACATAAATTGATACATTTTTCAAAAAGAACACAACTGAAGATGTAAAACCAAAAAAAAAAACCACCTTTAAATGTTTTAGCAATAATTAGCTATGCAATGGCCATACAAAATGTTTCTTCTACATGAAAATATCAGCATTTTAAGAACTTTATTTGTACATATAAATTTTAATACATAAAATACAAATTTTTAAGGGAAGCCTCCATAGTCTAAAATAAAGAATTCACTAACATATAATCTTCCTTGAAATCTAACTGCATCATTAACCTTGTAATTTTGAACTGTGATCTAGTTGGAAGGATTACATCCGAACTGGCATTCCAAGCCAATGTGATGACTTTTACTGTTTAGTTCTGAAACTGTTAAATCAAGATGAGGTATATGTCTTCTGATGGATTGAGAATTATGAAACATGGCAAAATAACATGAAACTTTTTAGTAATAAACTTGGGTATTTTAAAATAACAGTAAAAGTTAAAGATTTTCTACACAAAATACCAATAGTATATATTTGGCTACACTTTAAAAAGTTAAAGATCCATTTATAGAATAATTTCAGTTATCTTACTGTCAAGGATTATAAAAGTACAACATAATCTATTTTGTAGTTTATACTTAATATATATTTTTTTTTTCATTACCTTATGAACAATGCGTTTATTTTACTAAAGATACAATTTACTGTAAAATCCAGCATATAATGCTTTTCTACAAAGAAACTTCAAATGTACGTACGTAATGCTCTTATATTTTAAAGTCAGTTATTCGAGGTATTATTGTTAGCACTACTTACCCTAAATATTCTTATCTTCGGCCATAATATATTTTCTTTCTCCGATATACATATTTGTCTTAATTTACTTTAGCATTTTTTAATTAATTTTAACATTAAAAGAATATTTCGTTTTGCCGCCGATAAGCGGTGCTTAAAAATCGTTTTCAGTTATTCAAAGTATTTTTATTCAAATATCGGGAGGAATGACGTCATACGTTGATGATGTCATTCTTACATTGGCTGAACAGGTGTTTTTAGAAAAGTTCGAATAACTTTCTCTTTTTTTTTTTCGACGGGAATAGCATCGGAGCTGCTTCGTAAAACTTGAATTGTATCAGAAAGGGAATAGATAAATAAAATTATTTTATTTTGTTTTTCTTTTAAGAATTAAAGAACTACCATAACTTTTTTCTTTTTAATATTATTATTTGATTTAATTATTTTTATCGTTTAGCTAAAATAAAAAGAGTTGATTTCTTAATGACGTTAGTTCTTTTTTTTGACCACTTATTGTACACTGTGAATGATATGTTTTTCTTTTTTAGCCATCTCTTCAGCAAACGCTGCCCTGCCATAAATACTCTGCTAAATGCTCTTACATACTATTGAGTTTTAATAACTTTTTGGCGTTTTATGGGCATTTAATTTAGTATATACCAACAAATAAGGTTATGGGTCTGATATACTTAGATGGTAATTATGAATACAGTTGTGGTCTTATAGTATATTAGAGATATTTTCATTCAGGGGGGCCGATAGTGTAAGATTTTTATATCGGTGATTTGCACTTAGAATTTTTCTGGAGTGATTTAATAATCGGTAGCTTTATTTTTCAAATTATTTTTAATTCTACATTTTTTTTTTTTTTTTTTTGAGCATTTGGTTAAAATTAGATTTTTTTTTCCTGGAACATTGTTAAAAATTCTGTCAGGATTTTTAAAAAAAAAATTTTTTTTTATTACCCATTCCCTGATTATGGCGAATTACTCCATTCCAAAATTGGAAGATCAAAATTATGTGAGCTGGGCCAATGATGTCAAATATCTGTTGATGGAGAGACAAGTATGGAACATAGTTGCCGAAATCGAGATTGTGCCAAAGTTAGATGTATCAACAGATGCTGAAGCAGCAAAGGAAGTTAAGAATTTTAAGGCCTGTAGGCAAATAACGATGTCTATAATCTATTTGAACATAGAAGAATAGTAGAAAGAATTGATGATCCAGTCGAAGCTTGGAAAGTCCTCAAAACGTATTATCAACCAGATTCTAAAGCCCTCCACATGGAGGTATATTCTTCACTGATGAATTGCCATATATTATATATATCTGAAGAGTCCATTAGCCTATTTTTAACAAGATTACTGAGAATATACGAATTATTACGAGATTTAGATAAAAAATTAAGTGAAAGATATGTCACTTTCCAATTACTAAGATATCAGCCGCCTCAAATCGACTTCATAGTCCAAACCATCCTTCGATTAGACGATGTGAAGTTTGTAAAGATGTGACCGAATTAGTAGCTGAAGAAGCAAGACTGAAATTGAGAAATATGGACATGAATAAAGAAATTGCTGCCCAGTCTACCAGAATGGAGCCAAAGAAAAGGAGCATAAAGACATTATCAGTGCAAGAGTCCAGATCACCTGAAAAACAACTGTCCAGAGCTAATGTCGAGACGGACTACAAAGAACAATTCCTACAGATCACCGAGACGCCATTTCACTCCTAGGAATGTTGAAGGATCCTATCAACATGGAAAAAGATTTCAGTCATCTACCAGACAGAGGAAATTCCGGAACATCCAGAAACGTAGCAATCAGACTTCTAATAAACGTAATAACTTCCACCACAGAGACGTATATATAAGTCCTGAGGCAGATAAATACTATAATTTTGTAACTACTAGTCTAAACATTGTGGATGAGAGTGCTGACTGGGTTTTGGATACAGCAGCCTCTCACCATTTTTGTAGAAACAGAGATTATTTTGATGAATTCTACCCTACTACAAATGTGAAGAAATGTCTGTTGCCATTGAAGGTGTAAATACTCCCATTGAGGGGAGAGGAACTGTTAACTTAAAATTTGCTTCAATGACTATAATTTTAACTAATGTAATATATTCTCTAAAATTGAGAAGAAATCTTATATCTTGTCCTGAATTGGATAAAAAAGAGTATATCTTTCTGTAATTGTAGAGGTAGATGTGAGGTGGAGATCACGAAAGATGGTAAAGTTTTATTTTCTGCATATTTAAATTTTTACCCTAAAGTTCTTGGGCCTCGAAAGAGAATAACTTTTGAAGCATCTGCACTTATGGATAAAAAGTTGAATTTCTGGCATAAACGACTGGCACATGTCAGTCCATCAGTAATATCACGAACAGTTAAAGAGAACGGTGCTAGAGGGCTACCGAATTTTAAAAACCTTGAGTTAAAATGTGAGCCATGCCAACTGAACAAACAGCGTAGAGTATCATTCAAGAGACAGGAAGGGATTAGATCGCGTAGACCACTTGAGTTGCTTTACGGGGATGTCTGTGGACCATGTAACAAGATTGGTAGGATGGGCGAGAAATATTTTTTATCTATCATTGATGATTTTTCAAGAAAAGCAGCTGTATACCCACTAAGGGAAAAATCCGAAGTGTTTGAAGTCGTTAGACGACATATCACACGCGTTGAGAATTTCCTTGATTTAAAAGTAAAACACTTCCGGTCGGATAACGGTAGTGAATTTGATAATAAAAGGTTTGAAACTTATTTTAGTAGTAAGGGAATACATGTGGAATTAACCAACACATATTCGCCTGAACAAAATGGAGTGACCGAACGGTACAATCAAACTGTTGCCACTGGAGCCAGAACATTGTTAAGTGAAAGTGGAATGAGCCACGAATTTTGGCCTGAAGCTATGCTTCATTTTACATATACTTTTAACCGTGTTTGTTGTAAGGGACAAACGAAAACACCATTTGAACTATTTTCAGGTAATAAACCGTCTGTAAGACATTTGAAACTATTTGGCTGCACAGCATATGTAGGAATTCCTAAGCAAAAACGATCTAAGCTTGCCCCCAGGGCTGTGAAAAGTCAGATGATCGGTTATGCTTTCCGAACAAGGGTTACCATACCTGGATTCCTGAATGAAATAAAGTTGTAGAAACTAAAAATGTTTCTTTTGAAGAGTCGATTCCATTTCAAAAGCCACACAGTGGAGCCCGTGTATCTGAAGTTTGAGCTATTTGAACCATTCCCTGATGAGGATTCGAGACACGAACGCATCGTAAAGGATGCATCTGATGAGTCCTCCGAAGCTACACCCGAATCATCTGAAGATGAAACTGATGAAGACTCACCAGATACTCAGAAACCAAGCACCAAAACTGTCAACTGCTTCAGGAAACTTGTCCCTAGACCAGATGGTAGCCGTACGGATGTCTACTATTACCAGGAAGGATGTACTAAAAGATTAAGGACTCTCAAAGACATTGAAAAATATTGTAAAGATCACAATTTAACATTTGATTCTGATATTTCTAACTTTTCACAATCCGATACGTACCACGGGGTTATAGATGGTTCGAAAGGGGTCGCAAGTTCAAGTCTTAGTCAAACATGACTATATGACCTGAAAATCCCCAAAACACATAAACAGGCAATGAAATCCGAGCAAAGAGAAGAATGGGAGAAGGCTATGTCAAGCGAAATTGAAACCATGCATAACAGGGTAGTATGGCATTTAGAAAAACTACCAGAAGGTAAAAATCCCATTGAGTGCAGATGGGTTTACACTGTAAGAAGCGAAAATGGCGAAATAGCACGTTTCAAAGCTAGATTAGTGGCACAAGGGTTAAAGCAGGTGAAAGGAGAATCCTACGAGGAAACGTTTACTCCCGTAGTGAATTTTGGTATAATAAGACTTTTATTTTCACTCTTGGTATCATACCTAGGCTGGACCCATTTACAAATGGATATTGTTGGTGTCTATCTTTATGCACCGTTGAAAGAAGTAATTTATATGGAACAACCCCAGGGATTTAAAGAACAAGGCAAAGACAATTTATATTGCAGGTTAGATCATGCTCTGTATGGACTCCACCAGAGTGGGTGTCTGAGGTTTTACGTTGCCCGGTTGACCCGTTTGCATTTTTAAAAGCTTGACTGGTATAACTGCACATATGTTTTTAACTCTGACCTTGTATTGACTTTGTATGTTGATGATATTGTTTGTTCCGGACGAAATAAAATTGTAATAGATAAAGTGGTAAAACTCTTAAAATGACATTTTGATTTAAAAGTAGTAGGTAAAACCCAGAAGTTACTAGGGGTTGAATTTGAGGAAGAAAATGGTTGCCTAGTAATTCATCAAAAATCCTTTATTGAAGAAGTGTGTGAAAATTTTAAATTTCCTATTTCTTCACACACTCCCCATTAGTAAAGGGTGTATTTACTTTAAACTTAGTTGTCCACAGTCCGAACAAGAAATTGCTGAAATGGCTAAACTGCCTTATCGTAGTGTCTTGGGATGTTTGTCTTTCATAGCAAACCGCGTACTCGACCAGATATTAGCTACGCTGTTAATATTTTTAGTCAATTCCAGACTAATCCTGGAATGCTACATTGGACCGGCCTATTAAAATTATTAGGTTATGTTAGCCAGTCGAGAGGCTTTAAATTGACTTTCTTGTTCAAAATCTCGTCTTATTACATATTCTGATGCTGATTTTGCAGCAGAGATGTGACCGTACTTCTTTAGGTGGTCAATTAGTATTATTAGATAATTCCCCCATTGCTTGGAGAACCTTTAAGGGAAAAAAGTGTAAATCTTTCGACCATGGAGGTGGAATTTATCGCCATGATTGAAGCTACCAAGGAATTGTGGTTCGATAGAGTGTTAGGTGAATGTTTTGAGAGGAACATTAACTGGTCAAAGAGTTAAATCTATTTTACATGTTGACAATCGAGCCACTATTGATTTTGTAAGGTCACCCATTGAAAACTATCGTAGCAAACATATAGATGTCAAATTGTTTTTAGTGCGAGATTTAATCTATCTCAAGACATTTTTGAACTAGAATTTGTCCGTAGTAAGAATAACTTAGCTGATATCTTCACCAAACCTCTTACAAAAACTGAACTGAGGAACTTCATAACACTTCTTTTTACTGAAAATGAAAAGTAAAATATGTATTTATTTGTATTTAATCCTTTAATGTTTGTAGTACTCTCTATGCTTATTTAAATATTGTAATTTCTGTAAATAAAATAATCTGTAAATTTCTGTAAACGTTATAGGTACTAAAGTAGTGTGAAAGTCTGTGGCCACACAGCAATTAAAAGGATAATTATATATATATTTTTTTATGTGTTAAGAGGTACCTCATAGTATACATATAAATATATATATATATTATTTTAGTGCCTTTAACCACTATTGAAATGTTCATTGTATGTTATTTGTATGTGCTTATTGAAACGTATAAAACTTAGTGAATCTCTCTATGAATTTGAATTGTTTTAAATATTTGTATGTGCTTCTGTTAGAGTAATATGCATTATAAAACTATTAATTGCATAAGGAAATGAACTTTGGTATAAGCTACTCTTTAATCTTATGATTAAGATTGTAAACTATGGATTCATTGAATCATTTTTTTTTTTTTAGACTTTGTACATTTAAATTTGTTTTTAGATTGTATTAGTGAAGATATGTCAAGAACCCCCCTTTTTTTTGTAAACCTGAAGATAAGGTTTTCTGTATTTACTCGTAAAAAATGTTGAATTTTCTATGTATATTTGAATTTGGTAAATTCATCAATTCTGTTTTATTATCAAGGGCTATATTGCGTATGAAATATTTTGTAAATGGAGCTCTTTATTCCCTGTTCTATTTTTATGGTCGGATAGATAAGAGGGCGGGGGCGCATTTGTTAGCACTACTTACCCTAAATATTCTTATCTTCGGCCATAATATATTTTCTTTCTCCGATATACATATTTATCTTAATTTACTTTAGCATTTTTTAATTAATTTTAACATTAAAAGGATATTTCGTTTTGCCGCAGATAAGCGGTGTTTAAAAATCGTTTTCAGTTATGCAAAGTATTTTTATTCAAATATCGGAAGGAATGACGTCATACGTTGATGTCATTCTTACGTTGGCTGAACAGGTGTTTTTAGAAAAGTTCGAATAACTCACTTTCTCTTCTTTTTTTTTTCCGACGGGAATAGCATCGGAGCTGCTTCGTAAAACTTGAATTGTATCAGAAAGGGAATGGATAAATAATTATTTTATTTTGTTTTTCTTTTAAGAATTAAAGAGCTACCATAACTTTTTTTCTTTTTAATATTATTATTTGATTTAAGTATTTTTATCGTTTAGCTGAAATAAAAAGAGTTTATTTCTTGATAACGTTTGTCCTTTTTTTTGACCACTTATTGTACACTGTGAATGATGTGTTTTTCTTTTTTAGCCATCTCTTACTTCAGCAAACGCTGCCCTGCGATAAATACTCTGCTAAATGCTTTTACATACTATTGAGTTTTAATAACTCGTTGGCGTTTTATGGGCATTTAATTTAGTATACGCCAACAATTATTCCAATCGCTTTAGAAAAAATAGTATACTTTTTTAGAGCAACAACGAAGCCCTTGATTAACTAAACAGTGCGATGTTAATATTCACTTGCTCACTCTAGAACTGCAACCCTTTTAGTTCGTAAGGAGTGTCATTTATTTTAAATGGACAGTGTTTTGAGATATACGGAGAAGTTTAATTCTTTTTATACCCATTTATTTATTTTTTTAAGCTGTCATTTTCATATACAGTGCACCCACAAATTTCAATCTTATTTTTTGTGTTAAAATGCTTCATTATATGCCGGATTTTATGGTATATTTTTGGGCAATGATGTATTATGAAATGTATCATATTTTGTTAATAGATATCTAAGAATTTTACTTTAAAATAATTTGATAGTATACATTTATGTATTTATTGCTCTACTAGCAATTTGTGCCAAAAGTATTTTTAAATAAAACTTTTTCTATATTTTTTTTTATTATATAGCTATTACATTATAAATTAATGGGAGGGAAAGGGGAAATGTAAAAGTCTTATTTATCATATACAATTTTCTCACAAATATGATTAAGTGAATTTTTAAAAAAAAAATCCATCCTTTTATAAAGAAGATATTTCGACTAAAAATAATGAGTTTATAGCAATATCCCAAAGTGTCAATATTTTTCAAAAAGAAAATAACTGAGGGTATAAAACGCATAAAAGAAAATGCTTTTGAATTATTTAGGGATGATTAACTATACAATTGTGTCATATGTTTTTTCTAGATGATTCTTAATTATTAATGGAAAAAAAAGGATGCTAATTTGATACCTAAGTGCTATGCACCAAGTTGTTTATGTTTGCAAAGATAGTTGATATTTTTATCGTGTGGTAATGTGGTTTTGCCATGGGAGAGAGAGTTATATTAGAGTTAATTTTAATTGGGTTTTTTTTCCCGCAGTAACCCTATTTATTTCAGACGATTATAATTCTGTTTCCTTAAAAAATTTAATCATTTCCACAACACATTTGTTCTTTAAACTACTATTTCAGTCTTCTGTTGAATTTTGTGCTATTTTAGAATATGGATTCTAATATCTGTGTGATGAGTACTAGGGTATTTTTTTTTAAAGAAGGTTACTTTTAATTCTTTCTGCAAATCACATATTTCATTTTACTTTTAAATAATGCATTTTTAAACGTTGCTTATTAGTTGAAATTCATTTAAAGGAACTCGCAGTTTTCGGAATATTGCAAGTTATCAGCAATTATTGATAATCATTAATTGTAATATATATAATATTTTATGTAAAATTATATAATACAATTATTATATACATAATTATATATTTCATAACGTAATTATTATTACTATATCATTGTTATTACTGTGAAAACCGTTTAACATGTAACTGAAGGGACTGCAATATTTTTTCTTGTTAAAGGATATTGCAAAAAAAAAATAAATAAATAAATAAATAACATATTTAACAAAATTAATTTCATTACACACAATACATTTTATTTACATAGATATGTGCATATGCACCTACTTAATAAAAATCAATAAACCAAAAACATTCACAAAAATTTAATACAAAATTTTCAAGTTTTTTTTTATAAAAACATTAGTTGAGTTTTTGGAAAATAATCTGATTTTTTTCTTTACATTGTCTTTTTTAGCAACAAGTAGTTTGATGTCCATTAAGTTTTTCTTATCATCATTGGAATATGTGTCTAAATAACTGTGCATACTTTCAAGATGTTCCTCATTCCGAATTACGTGGGAACAGGAGCTGCATTTTTCATTTCATTTTCGCTATCGAAATCTGTATCAAAGATATTTTTCGAGCTTTGAATAAACTTCAAAATGTCTTAATTGGGGCTGCACACACATTATCATCATCTATCGCAATGAAGGAGTCCAATAACACAGAAAAATGTGAAACCTTTCATTTCACACCCCTCTTAAATCTCTGGTATTTTCCGTATTTTATTCATTCCCAGAAAGAAAATCTTTTCGTGTTAAAAAAAAAATGCATGAAAACAGATAGTAGTTTTTCGGGAACCAATGCATTATTTGGTCTTAAGCCTTTTTGTGTTAAACGCATTTAATTGTATATTACATAATACAATTGCTCTATACATAATTATAATATTATATTGTTGTTAATTATTGATTGTTACTGGTTATTTTTAATATATTTTTTATTTGAAAGCAGTTCTTTAAAATTATTTTCAATACAAGGGTACACAGCTAGGCTGCCATCCTAAATTGTCAATCGACAACAAGCGCTACTTGGTGCGATTAAGGGGAAGACTGGCCATTAGTGTAACACCTTACATGACATCTAGATGGCGCTGGCTATTGCGAAATTTTTGGCACAAATATTTGTCTAAGGACTCCCAAGATGGGCAGTAAATTTCTCTTTCGGGTACTCCTTTTTAAGCGCATAAATGGATAATTTTCATATTTAGTGTCATTTAGATTAGAATACACGTATAAAATTGTTTTAAGGACATCTTGACGAAAAAAATTATTTAAATACAATATTTTGACAAAAAATGAACATAGAATGACCCATTTTCAAAATGTTCTCCTTTGGTGAAAAATGCTTCTATTATAATATTTTGCCTGTATATAGCTCTGTACAGAGGCTCAACTACGATTTTTGAAAAATTCACATTTTCAGAGTTACAACCAACTGAAATATATATATATATATAATTATCGGCGTTTTTTTCTTAAAATTGCTCCCCTCTGTTGTCGTAAAACATGGATAAACCCACTTCTAAGTTATATATTTCAAAAATTCTATTTGAGCCTCTGTACAGAGGTCTGAGCTATATACAGGCAAAATATTAAGATAATAGAAGCATTTTTCACAAAAGGAGAATATATTTTGAAAATGGGTCATTCTATGTTCATTTTTTGTCAAAATATTGTACTTAAATAATTTTGTATTGTAATAATATTCTTAAAACAATTTTATATACATTTTCTAATTAAGTGACACAAAATATTATCCATTTACACGCTTTTGTAAAATCACAGTTCCGAACGCGTAGTCGGATAATTTCATTTCTCTTTTGAGATTGAATATCGGCTGACGCAGGCTAATGAGATACTCTCTTCTTAAAATTTTTTTCTTATTTTTTATTTTCATTTTAATTCATTAAAGGCTCCAGCAATTTTTCTTTAAATTCAGAGAGCAATCATTTTTATTTTAATAGTTATTTCCTTTTATTGTTTTTTTTTTTTTTTGCAACTCTAAATTTATCATGGCAAGCTCTATCTGTCAACGTCAACCCCATATTTTGAAGATAGGGGATTAAGACCTCTTCGGAGATCATGTGCCCCGATGACCATTCTCCCCTTTCAGCGGAAGAAAACTGAGGGAATCGCAAAACTGGTAAAAGAAATGTTAGTTATTTTTTTCTTTTTCGAGGGGAGTGGTGAATCTTGACCATGTGAGAGTTCTCATTTTTACAATTTCCGACTATGCGAGTAACCTGCTAGTCGCTCTTTCACCCACCAGCCCTTAGTAAGCATTTCAGTTCCCCAAGACGCACAGTGTTGGACACAGAAAAACCTTTTTCAAGCTCTTCCAGAAATTATTTTTTATATTTTTCCTTCATACTTTTTATATTTTATTTTAAGGCACTTAATTTTAATTCTTCAATGGCCTTCATTTTATTAGTTCAAATTTCTTCTTTTAAATTTTAATATTTTAAATGCAGTTCTGGTTGTCTCAATTTTCTTAGGCAAATTCTTATCTATAAAAATAAATCTTCTTATCTATAAATATTTTTCTAAGAAATACGCAAATAATAATTTCATTACATTACTTTTAATTATGAATAACAGTATCAATAGTATCACGTGTATTTCAAAAATATTCATACAATTTTTAAATGAAGAAAGTAAACATAAGTATAAATATTACAAATGTTTTTCCGTCGTTTTTCAGTACGAATTCTGAAATATATCAACGTTGTGTGTGTGAAGCGTTGTGTAATAATAGCCATAATATATTTTATGCTACATATATATATAGATTAAAATACGTTTTAAGTATACACACACACACAGTTATTGATTTTAGTATGACAATAACATAAATTTAATATCTGTATCGCTGGAAAACCACAAACGAATTTAATTTTTACAAAACAAAATATTAGTTTCATTTTATGCAGGAATCCAGAAAATACGCTACGTAAAATATCGTGTGCAGTTCTTACGCGATATTCCTGTTCAAGAAGATATAGGTGATCACAGTATCCACAAAAGGGTCATGGTCATGAACTCGTGGTCGGCATGGTGATGTTTAAGTCATGGGTTCGAGTTCTGGTATCACTGAAGACCCTCCATAAAGAGATCCGAGGCTCAAAATCCTTATGTTGGGGGACGTGTAAGTTTGAAAACTGGTAATGCCAGCTTAGGTATTGTCCTCGTCCCTTGAAAGTTCAAAATTACGAGGTTGTTGATAGTCTTAGTGTAGCTTCAAAGTTTGTCGTTATTCAAGCAATCATTCGATAATATATAGATTTTATTTTCAATACTATATCAGTCACTTTTAGTTTTTTGCGGGCAGTACGGCGTAGGTACAGGCGAGCTTTTTGGCACAAATATTTGTCTAAAGATTTCGAAAAAGGTAATAAATTTCTCTCTGTAGCGCACTTTCTTCAATAGAATCCTCCCCTTTCTCTGAAGGGGGAAGAGGGTCACAGTCGTGTTGTTGTTGCTCATGCCACCTGTCTGACATAGTCAGATCGAGGCTAGCAAACCCTGGAAAATTATCAAAGATAAATTAAAGCTAACTATTAAGCCTTTATCAATCGAGGTGGTGAAGACCGCAGTATGATGATGTTGTTGTATGCATAGAAAACTTAAGGAACCAAACGGAACAATCTGACACACTCAGTTATTGTGATTCCATTTTGAATGAAGTGTTCAGGTTGGAATTTATCGTATCATTACATGTATGGTATGAGTTATTAACGCGTATCAGTACCATAAGCAAATTTTGGCAATCTGTACAAGCCCATTTATTCATTACTCTTGAAGAAATGCGTACATTTTGTAGCTGGAACAAAGAGTATCGACAAACTGGATTCGAAAAATACTTGTCTGACAGATTTTAAAAATAAAAGAGTAGCCAAAAAGAAATGAATGTTTGATTAAGAAGGTGGTGATCAACCTATAGAGTCTGTCAAAAGCCGGTATGAAGCAGACTTTTTTTAATACCATTGTGGCGGTGTGATATCTATATGAACTAGTACCAACATCACGCAAAGATAATCAGAAACAGTCAGAATCCCAGCGATCGTACCGGTCTAATTGCCTTTTTTGTGTTGCTGCGCCAAAAACACATCGTCTATCACGGCAATATCTAGTCACGTGACTTAGTCGTCCACAATGAAAGCAAATTGGTACGTTTTCTGAAGAACGTCAAAGGAGTCAGCCTTCCTTCCGGTATCTTGTTGAGTTGGTCTATTTTCTTGTCGAGGTCTTGGTCTCCAGGAACTTTCGCCAGTTCTTTTAGTTCTGTAAGGTGCAGGTTTTTCTCGAGTGGGTGGGGTGAAATTGCTTATCCATGGAAGTACTTTCTCGATTTTTCTTTAACAATCCTTCGAATTAGATCTTCATTTGGCGTTGATATGGGTGTAACATTAGGTAGCCTCTCATATCGTAGCGGTACAACTCGTTTCTTTCTCATTACATCCACTTCACGGCAACACGTAACAAATTTATCTACTGTGCTAACTTCGCTGTTTATCAGTACCTGGTAGAGGTCTTCAGCTACCCTTTCATGAGATGCGATATCTTTTGATCTTCTGGAATATTGATACCACCCATTTTTTTTTTTAATAAATCCGACAATATAAAAAAAGAGAAGCTGAATTGAAATACGCCCTGTAAGAAGTGTATAAAGGTTCCTACTCTAAATTTCAAAAGTGACTAAGATGACCACCACACACACACACATATTTCACTTCGGTCAGAAAGGTTATCCAACACCATCCAATCAGATGACCTCAAAAATCACCGAAAGTTGAGACCTCCCTCACACACATCCCCCTACGGCTTCTTCCTCTTTTCTGTTTTAGTACATAGCAATAAAAGTTTTATTTCTCTCCTTTTTGGTTTGTACTTTTCTTTCCTAGACTTCGGACCAACAAGTGTTTTCTGGTCCCCTCTGAAGTGAAATTCCCATGAGATATACGTCGTGGGATGGATGACCATACTTAGGTCTTCCAAGCTATAACCTCTCAATAACAGGATTTTGAGTGACTGTGATGTTATGAATCTTGCCATTGGCGTAGCTAGTTCTGAGGGGGTACTGTATCAAAATTCCTCCGGGGGTCCTTTTTATATATGAAGACCCTGTTAGTTGGACTGTAGTTACACATGTTGGGGCCCTGTATAAATGTTACGGCTGATTGGTGGTAGCTACGCCCCTGACTCTTGCCCTTTGTTAAATAATAGTACTTAAAAAGTAAAAAATACTTTAAGGAAACTAATAGAAATAAAAATTAAAAGAATGCATTAAGTGCTTGAAAAATGCCATGAGATACTGACATCATAACACGAGGAGATGCCTTTGGAAGGACGCTAAACGGTTTTGTAGCTAACAAAACTGCAATTAAACAAATTTATTATATGATTATACTGAGTAGCAGATTGTTTAAAACAATAATTTATGGTAAAACAGCTTTGTAATAATTAGATTGACAAGTTTTCTAGTGGATAGATTCAATATCCCCCCCCAACAAAAAAGGTGTCAACAGCTCATAACTGATTATGAGATTTTCTGAGCAAATGAATAATGGAAAAAATGAGAAATGTAAAACTTTTTAACATTTGAAAATCGAGCAATTCGATTCACAATTGCAAGATTAAAAAAGCAAACATTATTAATTATTTTAGTTATAATTTTCTTTTGTTTATAAAATAAATCATTCATTTTAGAAGTTTAATACAATTAAAAATTATGTATATTTGTGTTTAAAAAATTAAAACACCGTTTTAAATATTTAGAAAATTAAGTTTAAATTTTTATAAAAAAAAAGTAGTGTTTTTAAAAATTTATATATATCCAGCAGATTATCTTTTTGTGAATGCTTTATTTTCTAATTTAATAAAAATAAACTAGTAATATATAAAAATCAGTATTTTAAATATAATACTAAAAGGAAAAACTACAATGAGCAGCAAATATATGTTCATATGGTAATGCCCCAGATATTTCTTTTCACATAAAAAAAGTTAAATAAAAATTTTACTACTTAAAAATTTTGTTATATATTTAACTAAAATGCATATATTTTGAATTAATTTTAATTCTAAATTTGATATGCATAAAATGTATTGCGCAAAGAAATCACAGCATCTATTATATTAAAAATTTAGTCAAGAACTTGACCAGGTTATTGAAAACGTTCAATGACAGAAAATGCCAGACAGTAATTTTTAATAGAAAAAAGGCAAACTTAGATACAGAGACTTTAATTGCGATACTGCCATATTTATTCGAATCTAAGCCGCACTCCCCCCCCCCCCCCGATGATTATGCTACTAAAAATCGGGTGCAGCTTAGAATCGAAGACAGAAAAATTGAGCAAGATACAGTTGGATAAAAAAAAATACAGGTTCTCGTTTATTTTTAAAAGTTATATATATATATATACACATAAGGCCCCTCTCCTAACTACCACACCAACGAGGGGACCATTTGAGCTCTCGACAGATTTAATGTGCATCGCTCCCCTACACGGCGGGTCTTCAGCGGTATTAGGCCTGAACTCATAACACGCCAGTCACAGGTCCGTTGAGTTGACCACTAGGCTACCACAGACTTTTTACTTCGTAAATATATCATATATCAACAACATATTTTACTCTATTTTTAAATTTTTTTCCACAAAAATGTGCTTAGAATTTGGGTGCGACTCAGAAACTGAGCATAATTAATTGAAAAAAATAAGTTTTGCTAACTAAATTACAAAACAAGATTTGGTTAATAATTGTTCCAATGTTTTATGGTAAAGTCTTACGTCAAATATAAAATCTATTCGGTGGAGAAAAAAAATTCTTTTTTAGTTAAAAGAAAATAATAATAAAGTAATCGTATTACAATAATTAGATTAAAATTTTAATTTGTAAGCTTCAAGGAGTAGTAATTTGTGTTCTTTAGTTAATTCACAACTTTTGGTCAAGTATAAAATAAGTATACTTTCAATTATGCATTCAGTCACTTCACACACACAGAATTTAAATATTTTTATAGAAATTTCTACAATATTTACCTTATTTTTAAGACACCAGTAATATACCTGGTATAAGAGAGATTCAGATTTTTTTCCTTAAATATAAATATATTTTTAAAAAATCCAAACTTTTTATAAGGTAAAACTTTTTTTACATAAAAAAACAGGATATATATTTGGCTACTCTTCAAAAAGTTAAATATTTTTAGAAATTTTTAAAGGTAGTTTTATAAGAAAAAAATATTTTATTTTGTGAAAATACTTTTTTTAATTTCAGTTCTAAAGACATGCATCAGGTGCATTTGTCTTCTCCTTAAAATTAGAGCTTTGATTTACAGCTGACCCTAAACTTAAGCATATTTTGGCCTTTGCTGCACTACCTATGTTGCTATCAAATTATATAGGAAAATATTCAACTTTTTATCTCTGATGCTTCAGAATTACTTTTGCTTAGTAAACATAGAAAAAAGCTCAGAAAAAAGACATGTAAAAAAGTGCTTCATTAAATGTAAGGAACTTTATACCAAATAACATTTCATGCTATTTTGTACTCAACATTAAATAAAATAAAGTCGAAATAATTTCTCAATTCAAAATATGTTTCTAAAATTATCTTTACACATCTCATTTTTTAAACATTTGCTGCATTTCAAGAATCCAGTATTATGGTTCGCTATACATACAGTTGGACCTCTATTTAACCCTTTATCTACTGCATTATGATTTACTGTTTTTTTTTTCATGCAATATTTGTTTTTGAATCATTACATTGAAAATTAAGGGATATACATAAAAAAAATACTTAACTTTTAGAAATTTAATTCGTAAGAGCTAATTAATTAATTAAAGATATTCAACTGTAAAATTAATTATATACAATGTTCACTTAAAATAAATAGTCAAATCGTTTTCTAAGGTCTTCATTAATATATAAAAAAATAAGACACTTATCTTTTGACATTAACTACTTTTTCGGAACAAAAATGACAATCTTCGCAACCTGCTGAAAATGCAACTTCTACTATAAAACTATTCGCCTTCCCCACTAAAATACTCATCATAGAACCCATGCTGCCATATATCTTGGAAGAGTAGATTTAAAGGAATATTCCTGCTGAGTATCGTAAGAATATTTGTAAATAAGTAATGGTTATTCTATGTAATTTTAAAGTGAGTGGTTCTTATAAGTACCGTCGGTAGATAAAGGGTTAAAGAAACTGCTAAATCCTGAAAAAAGTTCTTTATGTGGAAAATTTGTTAAATCAATATTTGTCTGTTCTTGGCTCCATGAAAAAGTTTGTAAAATTGAGGCCCAACTGTACTCATGATAGTAAAACTGCTTTGCTACATTAACTTAACACAATAAATTAGAGAAAAGAAATCTACTCCCATGCACTTTCTCGTAAAATTAATTTTATTGAACACTGTTCTTTTTACAATGATATAACATAATCGGAAGTTTTCACAATTTTGTACCAGTATTACTAACACTGAATATTAATGTATGCATCAAACATTTTTAAGAAATTAGAGGAATCTAAGATCCAAACAGAGTATAAATCAAATATATAGATATATATATATACAAAAATAGGAGCAATGAAATTTTTTCAAAGCAAAAAAAGGCATAAAAGTAATATCAAACAACCCTTATAAATAAAGTTTTTTTTTTATTCAAAAACACTAAAATCCTCAACAATCCCAAATATGTGACAGAGATAAAAGTCTTTTTCTTTTCATTATGATTGATTGCATGGAGGAGGAGAAATATCCATATCATCTTCAGAGGAAGTGGTAGTATCACTATCATCTATCTCGCTTAAACCTTCAGGCTACATAATTGAAATACATATTAAATATATTCAACTAATTTCAAAAACTATACGAATAGCATTTTCAGAAGTTAATTCTTACATGAAGTCAATTTAAAGATATAAATAACAAAAATACACAGTAAAATGATGAACTTCATGACAACATATCTATTAATAAAAATATTAAACTTTGTAATAGGAAACACTTCCAGATACATTTAACTGAACCATCAGATGATTAAACTAAACATAATAACCATCACATAACTAGTTGAGCAAAGAAAAGAAAAAAAACAGCAGGCTTATTTTTGATGTATTTTTCACATGCATTAATTTTTTTTAGTACAATGATGACCATAATGCATCTTCATTTTTCTCATTTCATCAACTTTAAGTTTTTCAAGCAATTTAAAATGGTATTAATACTACTTAAGTCATATAATAAGCTTAACCAAGTACAAAAATATGAAATGATTAAAGATGGTTTAGAGAAATGAATATGAAGTTAATAAATAATACAAGGAGTTGCTGGAGATGTCTCATTAAAAGTTGTCTACACTTCTAAGTCTTGCTACAGCAGTGTTTGGAATTATATTGAACTATCTTCAAAAGGCAATTCATATATACATATATTTTAATGAAGATTCCTAGATTTCGATAATAGTTTAACCTGTTACCGCCCAGTGATCTATTTATAGATCATCTCCCACTCAAAACGATATTTTTTAATCACTTCGTATTGTCATTGGCTGGTTTCCTTACACATATGGCCACATCCCCAAATGAGATTTGAAGCATTTTTTCCCAGAGCAGTCCAACAGCTAGCGTCCGATGTTCACCATTTTGAAGCTTCAAAGTTCAGCTTTCAATTTTGTATCCAACAGAAAAAAAGTTAAAAGTAAGTTATACTTTTTTTTATGTGTTTTAAATTTTCAATACCTCTTTCATTATTCTGGCTTATTTATATTAGAAAAATAACTGTTTTTATTATTAAAATGTAAGTTTAGACATGCTGATCTATAAATAGATTGCTGGGCGTTAGTGATAACTAATATCATTTTCCCCGTTTCACTTCTTCCAGAATGTCTTGGCGTAAAGTGTTTCACACCGACGAAGAAGCATTAGAATATATGTTTTCTAAGGAAATAGAGTCTGATATAATTGCTTTAACGCCTGATGTGGATGAGTTAACTGACGAAAAGTATTTTGATGATAATGAAATGACTACTCCATCGGTAAAAGATCTGTCAGGTAATGTAGAAATTTGTGTGCCCATGGAAGAAATAGAACAATATGAATCAATAGACATAAATGATGATGGCCCTAATAATACGGAGCAGCTGCCATCTAGCGCGTGGTTCTTATGACTACTGTTTTGACGAAAAGAAAGAAATAACTACAGTTAAATGGAAAGATAACAAGTGTGTAACAGCGACAAACTGTGATTACAAAGAGCTTTTAATCCAAGTTTTGAGGCATCAAAAAGGTTTGAAAGAAAAACCCCAAATTTTGCAACTTAATACTGTTCACCCGTATAACAAAAATATGGGTGGAGTCGACCAGCATGACTGTCTCTTAGAAAAACACACGATTCAGATCCGGGGCAAAAAATGGTACTGGCCAATCTTTACTAGAGTTAACGACATGGCCATCGTAAATGCGTATATTCTATTCAATTTAACAAATTGTGAAAAGAAAAGTATAAAAGACATCCGAAAATATATCACCGTTGCGTACCTCAAACGGGGAACAAATTCTAAGAAAGGCATTGAAGACCTCTGATGATGTCATCAAGATCAAACGTAATAGAATCTGTGCGTTTAGATAGAAATGACCATGTTATAGGAAAAAGACAAAGCCAAAGAAGATGCCAGTTTCAAAAATGTAAGGGTAAACCTCTTATGTTTTGTGTAAAATGTAATGTAATCCTTTGTCTGAAATGTTTTCCATTATACCACACTTAACTTTTACAAATCGGCTGTATAAAATTGTAACTAAGTAAGTATAGATCAGTAAAATAATATTTTCTCTTTAAAATCTCATTAGTTGTTTTTAAATTCACAAAAGTTTCATCCCCCCCCTAAATTGGTAATTTTTTAAATATTAGACCACAGGAAAGTTACTTGGTAATTTACTACTATAAGCGCCCAGCAATCTATTTATAGATCACCTACTATCTCAGCTGGTAATTACGGAAAATGGATACAACTTCATAATTACTCTATTTATGATATATAAGTGTAATTTAAAAATATTTTTCAAAAATTTCGATTTTAAAATAATTTGGGCATTAACGGATTAAGAGATTTTAGTTCACAGTCCTCTTTAGCCATCAAGCTTAATTACCATATATTCCTACATGTATAGGTATCCATTGTAAGGAAGTAGTATGTATATAAATTTTTATAACAGGTACTACATTCTCTCAATATTTAATGTTAAAATGTATTTTGCTGTGATTTAAATATTTCTTTAAAGCTATGGGGAATTATGTGTATCTCTCTTAAAGCTATTAATTTCAATTAGAAATTTAAACAATTTATATTAAAATTTAATACTGTTATCAGTTGTTAGAATGCAGCTATTTAACTAACTCAAGTTAATTTGGTTTTATTGTTGCAAATCAGGAGAGCAGAATCACCAATACTGTTGATTATTCAGAGTTGACTGTTTTCAAAGTTTGGAATGGCCTAAATTTTAAAACACTGGTTTGAATATTTTGAAGAAACATTTTTTATTAAAAGTAATGTGAGCAAGGTACTCAGTACATTTTTAAAAAATAAACAGCTTTGTATTGAAATTCGTTACATGATTTAAGTAGCTGAGAGAACTGTCTATTATAAATCTTTAAATTAATCTAATTCTTGAGAAATTTATATATATTAAGATACCTTTTTTATATACATTCCTGGCATAAAACCATGCACAGAGAAATGTATCCACTGGTCATCTTAAAAGAATACTTTTTCAAAAAAATGCTTTCTTTTTCTATCTTCAGAAAGTAAACTAAAGCATTATTATTTTCGTTATTCCAAGGCCATTAACTCCATAATATATGATTCATATTTTAAATTCATTTCTTCTGAATAAATATACTATTAATCATGTGTAACAAAAAACCCAAAATTGTAAATTACAAAAAAGAAAATGTCTCAATTTTAACTGTGTGTATAATAGAACTATTTCAGTTAATAATTCTATTATTATGGTGAGTTAAGCAATCATTATATATTTTAATCTAAAATTATGGTGCCAAACTGCTTATCATCATTTGAGGCAAAGAGGCTAGGAGAGTATCTAACTGCAATCGGAATTACTAAAAACTAAAAAAAATCACTTAAGCACCATATAATGCAAAACCATTAATTTAATACCTTTATTGCAATCAACATAAAGTCATAAAGTGGTTTTAACACTATAAATGTTCTTTAGCTTTCAAAAAGTTTGAAACTAAAATAACAAAAACTAGTCATTTTATTTTCAATCAACAACTCTAATACATCTGGAAAAATAATTTGCTTCCTTCCACTTTAAAATTAATTTGAGAGCGTCAGAAGGAAAAGATCTTTAACTGCTTATATAATATTGTGAAATGTCCATTGTTTAGATACAGAACAGTAAGCAAATATTCAGATTTTGACTCATCAAAATACCTTACAGTGAAATGCAAAGAATATTATAAATCTTACTTTTTTTAAGTATCAAAATCCTTTTTTTTTTAAATTAACAATAAACTAAAATTAACTTTTACTCTATGCACACAATCTCATTGTTTTTTGTTTGTTTTTTTTACAGTAAAGATCCCTGCTTCCAGCCCCACTCACTCCTTCACTTTCACTTCAGAATTTTTATCTTCTTTTCTCTCTCAATTAACATTTATAGAAACCAACCTCATACACAACTAATAAATATCAGAATTTTAGATGTAATGTATTTTAATTTTGCTGAATAAACATCATTTATATAAATATCTCTCTGATGGCTTACCAATCATTTTTTAAAATTTATATAGTTAACATAAAGCTTTTTGAGTATAGTATAAGATTTTAAACTTTCTACAAATTTATTGTTTTTTTATTCATATTCTACTAGTTGTTTATCAAGATAATTTTACATGATCAAATTTTGTTTAAAAAAAAAAGATTAAGCTACAAAAGATAAATTAAATGCATTACTCTAAAATAAAGGTAAGTTTAGTATATGGTAAGTATTGCATAATAAAAGCTTTTTCTATTTATAAAATACAAAAAAAAATTTTATTATTTATAAAAAAATAAATGAAGTAAAACAAGATTAAATCATAACATACCAACCTAAAAAATATAAAATAGCCCTTTAAACCTATAATTTTGCTACATTCTAAAAATGAAATTATTTTTCATTATCAATACAAAAAATTTAAAATTTAAGATAAAATTAACAAAAATTTTACCCTTCTTCTAGATCGTGTAAGATGCTGCATTAGAAACCAAATAGTCTGGTCAACAAATGCATCCGGATAATTATTCAGGTGATCAGCTTCCCTTTCTTTCATATTTCGAATTATGTGCTAGATTTTCAAAAATTTCAAAGTTCATTAAAATAAAAAGTATGAAAAAAAGACATATAAAAATATCAAAAAGATTAAAACAAACATGCTAAAATGTTCTGCTGAAGGGTAGAGGGAAGACAATTGATATTCAAGTGAAGAACTTCTTAAGATACCAATCTTAAACATTAAAATGTTTGTAAAAGAAAATTTTCATGCATAATTTTAAAAAATAGTATTTTAGAACTCAACTACTTCTTAAATTTTGACCTAATTTCAATTGTAACAACCATATTATTTTCTTTGGAAATGTAATCGTTCTATGTTAACCCTTTTGTAAGCTATATGCTCATTGCTTTAATTAATATACATAAAATTATTTTGACTAGTTCAGTAAATTTTACACCAAGGGATATAGGGTTTTAACTTGTCATTTGAATTATTTCTCTTTACATGCATTGCCATTATCACATACATTATATATATGAAATAGATTGAAGTAGTGTTGGCCGGTGTAGAGTAAGTATCAAATTTGATTTAGTAATGATGTCTTCAGAATAGCTTTACCTCCTTTATTATAAGCACACATCAACAGATTAAAGCACAATTACGTTACGTTTTAATATTGAATAGACAGCGGCATTTTGGAGGACACAACACAAAGACAAAAAAAGCAGCAAGTATTTACAATCTTACGTGATGGCGGCAAGCAGAAAAAGAGAGCGACTACATCAGATTTTTGTGTCTATATACCAACAGTGCACAAGCGTGTGACTATTACGTAATAGTAGTTCTGATTGGCTAGAATGCGCGGGCTAGGGACTTAGGTTTAACCGATTACGATTAAGATTACAATGTTTTATTTTAAACCTAAGAATTAAAGATTATTTATAGATCCTTAAAAGTTAATTAAAAGTATGTTAGAGGGAATTATTACATATATATGTGTGTGTGTGTCAAAATTGTCTACTAAAGAGAGATGAATATTTAATAAGCAAAACTGAAAAAAATTGAAATTGCAAGATAACCAAATACTGAAGGATATATATGAATTTAAAATAAAATAAAAAATGGATGCTACAGTAATATAAACATTGCTAACTTAGGACAGCTCTTACATATATAAAAGTGGGGTTGAACGTGTTTTATGACCAGCCAACCTTCCCCCTCTATGTTAATAAAACTGAGCAAAAATCTATTGAAAATAATGGATAGAATATCAAAATCCACTACAAGTTAAAGGTAGCTTACCTAAAAACTGCATTCAAAAATGCACAGCCCATGCTAAATCTGAGTACAATAAATAAATTATTGCCAGATTCTGCACCCAAATGCAAATTCAAAGCATGGGAATGGCTGAATTGTAGCACTTAGCAAAAGTATGAAAAGAATAGAAATAAAAAATATAAAAGAGAGTTTACATACTACCATTACTTTAGGGACACTAGGGTTATATATGAATTAAAAAGTAATAATAAGTAACTTATCTAATATTAGAATATGGGGGTAACTACATCTAGGGAAAAATGATAAATTTATAATTAACTATTATTATTTTAAAGAATTTTAATCTTTACATTTAAAATTTCTTTATTCAAATAACTATTAATAAAATTAATTGGGTATTTTTCAATTAAGCAATATTTAATAAAATGTTTATAGTTTTTTATTTTTTCTGATTTTTTCCAAACTAGAAATTTATTGTGTTGTAATATGATTAATAACAATATTTCTGAATATAGAAACATGTGCAAATACTCTTCCAATGAGGAACTTTTATAATATTGAATTTAAATTCTTCTCTTTTATGATAAATATTAGTAACTATAACATTATCTTTTAATTTGATATGTATATCAAGAAAATTTACTTCATTGTTGTTACTATTTTTCCGTATTAAATTAAAATATTGTGGATAAAAATTAGTGTTAGGTTTAAAATTGTCTTGCTTGCAGAAAATAATAATATCGTCTACATAACAAAAAATGTAATATTCAATATTATTAATGAAACTATTTTCAAAATAATATAAATACAAATTGGTAAGAGAGTTGCTAGCAGGTCCACCTTGTGGCAAACCTTTAATCTGTTGATAATAATTACCATTATAATGTAAATAGTTTTATTTTAGTACAAACCTAAGTAGAGAACCAAATATATCACAATTAACATTTTTAAATAAAATTATCGTTATGTAATTTTAAAAGTGTATTAGTCATATCATCAATATTAATGGAGTTAAAAAGATCTTCAAAATCTAAACAACAGACTGAAGAAATCTTATCTATCTATATATATATAGAGAGAGAGTGAGACTGTGGCTAACATTTCCTACTATCTAGACTAGTTATACTTAGGTTTTATAGCTATTTATGGATTATATATATAGGTCCGACATCTTACAGTTTACTTAAGTGAAAAGCTTTTTTAAACACAAAGGAATCCAGATGTAAAATTTAAAAAAATTAGAACTTCAATAGTTTAAAATTAACCTAACTCATGCTAAAAATTCATGGAGGATATATTGCAATAGCAAAAAATTTATAACTACTTTATTATTGCCAATATTGCTTGTGATTATTATGCTACAAATTTATCTAGGGTAAAACTACCCCTTCAGATATTGTTTGAATTTTCATGATCCCTTAATAAAAAAAACTGTCTTTTCTAGTGGCATTTTTAGAAGGTACAATAATTTCTACTAACTTCTCCTGGCATTTATCTTGTGCCTAAGAACCAGCCTATAAGCTCTAGGCTTCTTCTACTGTTATGATGTCAGTGAAAAAAGAGAACCAGTTCATGGAATCGGTTGAAGAGTCATTAGCTGATTTGACATTATTTTCCAATTTTTCATTAAATGTGTCATATTTGGCAGTTTTACTTAAATAATACATTTTTATAATTGATTATTTCTTAACAATTAAAATAAGTATAATTTTAGCATGTTTGTTAAAAATAACTTATAAAAAAACATTTCAAATACAAAATTTTGGTTTATTTTCCAATAAAAGTAAGAAATATGTCATATTAAGTTTTTGATATTTACACTTCTCAAGTTTTTCAAATCAGGGGAATCTTCACAAGAAGGCACCCATATCTTGATGTCATCATCAAGGCCACTAGTAGCTAAAACTGGCATTGTTGGATGTTGCTCCAAACAATTAACCTAAAAAAATTAAATCATTAATAAAAAGACAAGAACATGGTTTAAATATTATATGTGCTCACTTAACCCAATAATCAAGTGGATTTCCACCAAAGCAACTTTCAGTATAGATCTCTACTTCATAAAATAAACATGTGTGCTAAATTTCAAGTCTAAATCTAATAGAGCAAAAACGGAAGTTTTATCATCAATATGCCCTGTAACCCCGTTGAGAGCATTCTTAGTGAATTTCAATTCAACAAAAGAAACATGCAAACCAAATTTTATTATTACAGTCCTAGTAGTTCGAAAACGCGACTTTTGTCTATCAATACACCCCAATAACTCCCCCCTGGAGTTGATTTCCGTAAAATCCATTCTTAGTGGAACATTATTCAACTAAAGAAACATGCTCAATAAATTTCAAGTAAATGGGTTAAATTCAAAAACAGGAGTTTTTCCATAGCTCTTCTTAACCCCTCGCAACCTCACTCCTTTGGGGGGGGGGGGGCAAAACTCTTTGTTAGAGGAACTCTATTCCATGAAAGAAACATACCTTCTAATTTTCATTTTCAAGCAGATGGTTTTAATAGTTGAAAAACGGAAATATGTATCTATTACGCCCCTTTGGTCCCCGCAATGCCACTTGGAAGTCAATTTTCTCAAAACCCCATTTTGTAGCTGATCTCTACGCCATGAAAGGTATCCGAGTACCAAATTCTAAGACTGCAAGTCTAATAGTTTGAAAATGGAAATAATTATGTATGAGGTCCCTTAGACCCCGCAGTGCCACTTGGGATTTGATTTTCACAAAACTCATTTTGTAGTGGATCTCTACTCTATGAAAGGAATCCACTGACCAAATTTCAAGACTGTACGTCCAATAGTTTAAAAATGGAAATAATTATGCATAACGCTCCTTGGAGGTCGATTTTCGTACAAATCATTTTGTGGGGGATCTCTACTCTATGAAAAGAATCTGTGTACCAAGTTTCAAGACCGTACATCTAATAGTTTAATAATGGAACTAATTATCTATAACGCCCCTTGGGGTTCGATCTTTGCAAAATCCGTTCATAGCTGATGTCTACTCCATGAAAGAAACCTGCCTACCAAATTTCAACTGGAAATATCGTGATTAGTCAGTGAGTGAGTCGCGTTTCTCATTTACATATATAGATTAAATGTTATTTTGATATTTGTGGGATATTTGTTCAGGAGCACCTAGAACACCAACTCTGATTTTAAAAAAAAATTCCAAAAACCTTCCCAGGGATATACCTAATAATTTCCCAAATTTTCACGGCGATTGGATGTATGGTTTTTGAATCTATCGAGTACAGACAGACACACATTCATTTATATATATATAGATTTTCCATTGTGATTTCTTATTTCCAACACTATGTATCTCAGCTAGAAGTTCATCTCATAGATTGAAAAATAAAGTCCAATGTATCCAACCCCTGCCTTCTATTTACAAAAAGGTGGCAATCTTGATCATTTCATTTCTGTATTTTTTAATCAACCCAACCCCTGGGTAAAAGAATACAAATAACTGGATTGGTTCTAGACACAAAATTAACTTTAATCTTGCACTTCAAACATGCTTGTAACAAGGTACATATCAGATTTGGACTTTTGACCTTTATCTTGGAAGAATAAACTTGTAATCCAGCATAAGCTTCTGCAAATTACTACTATCCCAGAATTATACTACTGTATCCTTACTACTATCATATGCTCCTTCTAGGTAAATTGCTGCAGCTATGACAATATCAGGAGACTGCATGTCTTAAATTACAAATATCTTAACAAAAAAGCAAAGGCTCCCTGGTAATTAAAAGTGAAATTGCTTACCTAAATCACAAAATTAAACCCAGCCTTTCCTATATCAAAAAGGCATTATAAAAATTTTATCAAAAACTTCCACAAATTTCTGATGCGTTTAGTACACAGCCTATTCATGAAGTGGCAGCAGCATTCTCTGCCAAAAAAGAATGGTTTAGGATCACGAAATTCAAAATTTTCCTATAATCAAGACTCACAAAATACTTAGTAAGACATTAAGAATTCTCTCAGCCAATAAACTCAACAATATAGTTTCCTAGATCTGAAATGAAGTATTTATTTATTCCAATTTAAAAAAAGGCTTTCTTTGAGAGATTTCACCTCTCCTTGCAACTCAATCTTCTTCACTTGCTCATGTTACATCCCCTGCAATTTAATAAATATTTTCTATTTTTTCCTTATTAAAATTTCCCTTTAAGATTTTAAGGTATATGAGTGATAGCTCATTAATTTCTTCAAGATTACATAATTTTCAAGAAAATAGTAGAAAAAGAAGTATTTTTTTATTCAAAGAAATTTTACAAAAATAAGTGTATTTAAAAATAATTTTTTAGAAAAAATAAACCAACTATCTCCATTTATATTAAAAATTCTGATATTGCCATCACATATTAAAGTAGAAAATAAAATTTTTTTCAGGTATAAGAAATGTCTTTCTTTTCCTTTTGGTATGTTATTTTGAACACTCCAACCCAGAAGTATCACAAGAAATAGAAGATGAAATCTCACTCTGTCTTTTTGACAGAAGTGAGAAGAAAGGAAT